>JAPEVF010000633.1:0-26580 GCA_029747585.1 Pleurotus djamor
CGAAAGACAAACATANTTTTGGACTCAAGATTGAGTATATCTTTGAACGCAACAACGCCATAGAGGACGCACTACGCAATAATACCGAGTATGAGTAGGCGTGATTAACCTGGGACAATAATTCCATGAGAACCTGGATATGGTGATGAGGGAAAACGAGCAAAGCGTACGTGGCGAACGGCAAAAACAGCCAACCTGCGAAACTGCGGTGGGTATCAGCATAATAAAGGCTTATAAGCTGTGGAAGGAGGACTGAGAGGGATAAAGCGGCATGCAAAGAAAGGGAAAAGAAAGCATATGTCTCAGGTAGTTCAATGCGCACAGGCAGCCGGACATCCAATCGACCCAGGATCGTTTACGGTTTCATCATAGCACGGGGTAGACTTGAGTGAATTAATGGTCGAATTATGAGTTGGTCACAAATCTAAATTTCCCGAAGCCTGAAGGGCCGTTTATCTAGCAACACATATGGTGTACCTTTGTATGGAAGGATGTGTAGATGTCGATCGTCGATGTTGCGATCGTGAGTGCTACGTCTTCTAGAAGTATCGCGGTCTTGGCAACGCACAACGGCCATACAAACCCGCCATTTTTCAGGCCTCCTGATCGATGGCCATTCACAGGTAATACGAGGAGCGGAAAATCCTCGCCTGGCGTAACGCGCGTCTCCCTCCGAGGGTTTCCCATCTTCACTGAACCACGGCGATAGCCAGTCTAGCCATCGGTCCAGAACGAGCAGCTGGGGTTGAACACGCCCGAGAAATCCCCCATTGCTCATGGCGTAGGGAGAACATGCCAGGGACGATCATAATCATGACCAGATACAGAGAGAAAGCGGGGTAACGGACGAACGTTCAAGCTAGAATACGAAGGGGGTAAGGTAGGAGTTAGATCGACAGAAGGATGATATATAATTGTACGGCACATACCAAGATGATGGAAAGTACCCAAAGCAAATCCATAGCCAAGCATGCGACATATCATTCTCCTTGGCTTGAGCTCCGTCGCGCTGGTCACAGCCATCCCATTCACAACCGTAAGTCCCCCAGTATACCTTTCCAATGGGATGATTCACGACGCTCCCTGAAAAGAACTACCCCTCCTCCGAATCAGACGCAGGCACGACCACCTGCATTACTTGGTGGTGGGGCGATGAGACCGAAACCGAAACATCGTTGACATCGACCTTGACCAGCGATGCTGGTACGACAACGGACCCTGTACCCACGCCAGGAGGAGGGACGTCGTGGACAGAGACGTTGACCAGTGATGCAGGGACAACGACGGATTCGGTACCACATGCATCTTGGACGGTGACTGTGACCAGCGGGGCCGGGACGACAACGGATCCAGTACCAACACCCACAGGGCACTAGCCGGTGCCTAACGAGGAGTAAAGGGAGATCCACATTGTATTGACCTACATCATGAGCGTAAACAGAGAGAGTTTGTCATTGGAATAAGGTGACCCACCAACCGGCGCATATTGAATTGTAGCGGCTTCATTACTGGCGAGCTGGCAATACGGGGTAGAAATCAATGCTTACTCGAAGGCTTCGAGTGGCTAAAAGCGTACACCACGAGAGACGGGTAGGAATCCTGAAATGTGGTAGTAGGGCAGCTACAAACATTTGAGACTGTCCATGGATATACGACAAGAATTCGTGTTTGTAGATGAGATGGCTCAAGTTTGGGATGGTCGTGTCTACGCGACTTGGTACTCTAGGAAACGACACAGTACGACGTATGAAGTGTCCCAGAGGAGAGTCCATATCCCATCCTACTATGACGCGGAGCTACACAGAGGATCCCATCAGCGCGGATGCTGTCGAACGACGTCACTGATGGCGATCATGCAGGCAGAGACCCGTCGAGAGGGGTGTAGCAGTTGGAATCGATCGGCGACGTCGAGAAAAGGATTCCAAGCACCGTTGGGGAGGGCCATAACCCAGGCATCCATGTCGCCTGACTTCTCCATTTCAGGTACATCATCAACGAAGAGGTTGAAGAAGGTAGGGCAATTTGATGTGGACTTCGAGGGATAGCATGCAAGCTGCGCAAAGCCCCGATTTGGATTGATGGAGGCCCGGCGCTCATGAAGGAAAGTATCATTCCATAGCCTCTCAGACGCGCACATGAACGGGCCTCCTCGCTGAGCAACCATTCCCTCTGGGGTGGTGGGAGGATTCAATGCGGAGATGTAGATGGTGCCGAGTCACTTTCAGCGATATTTCGGAGCGTAGAACCGAGTTGTCGAATGTCTGCGTTTGCATGCATGGTCAAGAGGACCTATTTTCTTCGACCCCTCCACACTTCCTTCCTTCCTTCCTCGACCAACGAAAACGAGACCGTATGGTCCAACAGCTCCAGCTCCCCATGCCTCCATCTGATTCATGTTCCTGAGTTCATGCGTGACCAGACGGCGGTGCTCCCAGCCAAAACAGCGCAGGAAACCGCCCCGGAGGACATCGACGTCGAGAAACGGAGGGGGGGAAGAGACCAAGGCGAGGAGAAAGATGTGAACACGGCGGGGGAGGTGACAGTGATAGAGCATGAAAGGTGTAGTACCCATCGAGAAATCGGTTCCGTCAGAAAGTTGAAATCGGTCTTCAGCGCTTTCACGACTGGCGTTGGCTGGTTGATCGTCCCCATCCTTCCATTGCAAACGTTTGACCTCGGGGGTCATAAGCTCGGCTCAGAGCGATTGAGAGTCAGAGCCGCGAGTGATTGGCCAAAGATGGGACTTGGGGTGGGGAGGTGGGCTGATACCAACATTCTCGAATTGGTCGAAGCTTGTTAGTCGTCGTTCACGGTACGCGCGTTCGAAGGAATGGAAGAGTCACGGTTCATGTAAATGGACTCAAGGGCGCCAGCGATGGTGGGTCTCGAGCCCATAGCTTCACCCCACTCCAGCTAAGCATCTCTACACTTCCCGTGAACGGCAGAAACAGCCCTTCGCAGCAGGTACCAGGCGGGGCGTAAATGTGGTTGGGTGCTGCGGCGACAGCGAAAGACAGAATAGAGGTAACTTGATGTTGTTGTGGACGTAGGTGGTAATGCAGATCGCCGTTTGAGATATGCGAGCGCGCAAGCACCGGATGTTTCCTAGCAGGACACGATGCGGGGGAAATCGCTACAAGTGACAGCGTGAACGCCACCCCGTTGGAAATCTGCAATAGTTCTAGTTAGACGAGAAAGAAAGACGAGAAGGAGGAGGGACTCACATATCGTGTGGGGACCTCGAAGCCAAACGCTAGCACCTGCTGGCAGTGCGAACAAAAGGAAGAGTTCGTGGTCGGGGCATGTCGGGTACCAGCCTCCGAAAGTTCGAGCTCGGGGACAAGTATTATAGGAGCTGTTACCTGTGAATTCGGCACCCTGTTAGTTTTCTCGGTTCTCTGCGAAAACTGGGGAGGAAAATGAACTCACTGTCAGCCAAGAATGTGCACCACGTCCTTCCGAAATATGAACGGGTGTTTGTCAATCGAGCTCGACTGCGAATAGCAAAAATTCATCGTTCGGTATTGCGCGGAGCGAGGGCTTTCAGACTTGGGATATGTTGCATCGTTTGGTGGGAAAAACGAAGGAGACACGACGGAGGAAGAGGAAGCCAAGATGAACGGGAATAGGAAAACTGATTCCGCTGGCGCTCAGGTTAGCGCCCGACTTTCAGGATGGTTAAAAGGAGCTTAGGGGCTTGGTGGTGTCGACACTTCTTCGCCTTTTGCAGTGCTCATCCCACGTTGACTTACTTTCATCATACAAGAGCTGAAGATAGAAGCACTTGGATCTGCAAGAGACATATGCACTCCGCTCAGCACTGTAATGCGAGAAGAATATCGGAAACTGAAATAGGTCTTTTAGGTATTATGTACATGGAGAAATTGCGGATCCTACTACATAGGTTGATCTCATGCGGCGTAAGAACCAATGGATAAGGTAAGTAATTTCTGAGACGAAGCGGTAACCAAGTCATCCAAATCGTCTTCCACGCAATGCCACCACCATCCGAAGACCAACCATGCGAGGATCTTTACTGGATTCGGGGGACCAGTATTTCTATAGCGGATGGTCTCGAATGACATGGAGAAAGGTTTCCGGTATGGGCTTTTGACATCAATCATCCTTAGGGATGGGATTTCTCGGAAGATCGATGCCAAAATGGGCGCGCACGTTTGGGCATCACTTTCCTGTATCATTTGGATTGAAAGGTACTTGAAAGAGCGAGACGGTACTTGGCGTAGATTGACGAGGAATTCCTCTGGCTTAACCTTTAAAATCCCCTTTAACCAAATCCTCTTTAACAGACAAGGATCAAACAACGCACAGCCAAGTTACTCATTTTGACACGGAGGTATTCAATTCGATCGAGGCGAGGGAGTATCAAGTGATACATTTGGAGCTCAGACGAGCTGATGTCGAGAATCTTGAGATTAGAATGGTAAGGTTGGACAGGTTCAACACCGCCGAAAAGTGTGCCAGAAGAGAGTGCTCGGATGAGGGGCGAAGTTGTGTGTATGCATTTCCAGATACCCGAAGGGCCGTGGTATGTATGGAGATCCGGAAGGTTAACGGTACGCTCTATATTTGATGAGGGGAAGAATGCCATTATGTTGATAGCAAGGACGCGGAGGGTTGGATGGCGTGCTACGACTTCCAAGATTTCGTTTTCAGAGTCTGAGCAAATGTCCAAGTGAGTCAGAAGCATCGTCTTGGGTATTACGTCCTTCAATCGCGGGTTGATATCGATGATGGCCAGCCGCTGGAGGTTGGAAAAATACGGGAGTAGCGTCCGTATCTTTTCCATCGTCTGTACAGCGATGCGTCGTTGTTGGCCCCACAAAGCGGGATGCATGAAGAACGCTTTCGTATATAACGCAAGCTTTTGACCGCTCTCACTAGATATGGTATCTTTGAGGTGATTTAGTCGATCAGAATAGATGGATATGGATGGGACGCAAATCGGCGCAGGCGGAGGACGGATGTCGGCATCTCTGATAGACTCGGGTTCGGGGATGATGGTGATGGATTCATACAGAATCGGGATCGTCAAGTCGCGAAACTGTCGTGAGACAAGAGGAAGAGGACGGAGTACCCGTCGATTATCTGCACCAAGCGTAGCGATGAATTGCTGCAGGATCTCTGGAGGGAAGCTGATCTCTGGCAACGAATCATTTATTCGAGCCGACAGAAGTACTAAATAGTTGTAGCATACCTTTGCCTGTGGGGTGGCTCATGATCAATAATGGCACGCGTTCTGAAGGCGATGGGATGTGAGTAGATGTCGATGAGATCTAGTCTGGGCGATAACAAAGAGATTCCACGGTCGACTCGGACACTTGAGGTTCTACTTTACAGGAGTGCCTTCTGCAGACGGCAGAAAGGATCTAGAAGACTATGATGCGGGTTCCAGTTAGTCGAGGTTGTAGGATCGCTCGTTTGTTCGTTTGATCACCTAAGTATGGAAAGGAGTACCCCTAATGCTAAAGACCCCGAAACCCGAGCGCTTCTGTCGGAGCGCCGGCCCTTTTGCGAAAGCCACCACAATCCAACCACAATCCACTTGTGCGAGACCTGTTCTTCCAATAAGCGGACCGCGCTATGGCCCCATGACTTCTGCAGCACATGTGCCATGGAAGTCTTGATACTCGACGACCGCTTCTTCTGAGCATCATCGTGATATCATTCCGTCACCAGCGTTCTCGTGTGAGTTTCGTGTCCACCGCTGTATAAATACCGCCTTTGATTTGATGAAGTAGGTCACCGACAGAGAAAGAATGCGCCTTTCTTCGTCGCTCTTCCTCCTCAACTCCCTCATCGTATGTGCCGTTTGTCGAGACCTGACACCGCGTCAAGCGACCACGGACCAGAGTAGCAAGTACATCCTTCCAGTTGGGTCTCGTAAGTTTTTTTTTCTTTGCTAAACCAATACCACCTCGTCGCTTTACTGACGGCCCTTCTTGGTTATAGCCGGCTTTTACAATGGGCACTCGAACGCGTCGGTGACCATTGACCAACATTCCTTACTCCTCGATGGGAAGGTGCGCTTCCTTCGGCCTTCTCTTTTTGTTCTTCCACCTTTTCTCATCGCTTGTACTCTGACTTTGATGATAGCGTGTCATGATTTTCTCCGGCGAATTCCACCCATTTCGGATGCCAGCCACGGATCTCTGGAAAGATCTATTGGAAAAGTACGTCCGAGGAAGTTCAATTGAGCTTCTCTAGCTGTCTCAGCACGCTCTCAATGCTTCTCGCTCACACGTTTCTCTGATTCTAGGTTCAAAGCGGCCGGACTCAATGCCGTTTCGGTGTATTGTGCGTTGCGCATCTCTATTCCCATTGCTCATTTCCAGAAAATTTATACAAACTCCTTCTCTTCCTTTATAGGGCACTGGGGCTTGACAGCACCGCGGAGCGACACTCTTCGTTTTACCGCGCACAACGATCTCCGAAAGTTCTTCCAAGTGGCCAAAGACGTTGGGATCCTGGTCATAATTCGTCCCGGACCGTACGCAAACGCTGAAACCGCAGGAGGTCTAGTCTTTACCCTCTCTTTACTCAAATCTGTGCTCAATATCTCTGTCGGGTTGATGTGTAGGTGGGATACCGGGATGGGCTACGAACCTTCCTGATCGAGCGAGGACGAATGGTACGGCGTACAGAGAGGCATGGAGACCGTAGTAAGTGATTCGTTCGATTTTCCACCGTTCAAAACGTTGAAACCGACTGAATACTGATGAACTTTCCCTGTCTTCGTAGCATCCTTGGTGTCGCGCGTGAGACAGCACCCTTTCAGGTGAGCCTACGCTCACGGCGTCCTTCAACCAACTTTTCTAAAGTACCCTCACGAAACTCAGTACCCAGATGGTCCAGTAATCGGTACGTCCTTCCCCATACCAACCAACCTGAGCACGAACTCATACTTGCTCGTTCTTAGCAATTCAAAGTGAAAATGAATATTCTACCTCCGCGACCGAACATATCCCTGGCCTCGACGAGCACATGCAAGATATAATCGACACACTCCGTGACGGCGGAATCACGAAGATCCCAACGATTCACAACGACAAAAATCCGAGCGGTCAGTATGCCAGGCAGGGGCTGGGGAAGGTCGATCTGTAAGTATGAGTCAATCATCCAAATTCGCGCTGTCTAAATTGCGTTCGTATCTAGGTACGGCTGGGATGGGTGGGTGTCTCTGTTTCGGGGTCCCCTCCCTCTTCGCGATCCTCTTCTCACAACATTCTTCTAGGTACCCTCTAGGATTCGACTGTGATAATCCTTCCCGATGGACAGAGCTGTCCACATCCCATGACACGTCCCATCAAACGCTGAACCCTGCTGAACCACTCGCGCTATTTGAGTGGCAGGGCGGTGCGTTCTCGTATTGGTCGGGTCCAAGCTATGATATGTGTTATGAGTTGATAAATGAGCAATTTGCTAACGTACGTATCGTCCTCTCCTCTTGTGATTCTTGGTGCTCATGAATGTATCTCATAGGTTTATTATAAGAACAATTATGCCGCAGAAGCAAGTATTCAGAACTTGTATATGACATACGGTAAGTCCTACTCTAGATCTAGAGTAGTTCATCTACCCGATGCGAAGGCTGAACTGGGTCTTATAGGCGGTACCAACTGGGGAAATCTCCACACGCATACGATTTACTCAAGTTATGAGTACGCGGTTGGATATTCCCGTTCCTTGCTTACCTTTCTCACTGCTATCTACTCTCTCTAGTTACGGCGCTGTAAGTCGAGCTATTGTCTCATTTCAACGGCTTATCTCATGAAATATCGCAGGCGATCCGTGAAGACCGCACGCTCTCCCCCAAGGTCTCGGAGCTCAAGTTTCAGTCACTGTTCCTCCATGCCTCGCCTGACTACCTCCTCGTCGGTCGCATAGGGAATGGTACAGTTGGACAGGGGACCGCATACAGTGCTTCAGCAGATATCTTTACAACTCATCTTCATGCCCCTCAAAACGACGTGAATTTCTACGTCGTCAGACAGAGGACAAACCAGAAGACGACCGACACCGTCTTTCAGTTAAAGGTCAATACGACACTGGAGGGGGAGATCCTGATCCCGAAGACTGGGAGTTTGGTTCTTGCTGGAAGAGAATCGAAGATTTTGGTCACGAATTATCCGTTCGGGAAGTCGAAGTTGCATTATTCCACGATGGAAGTGATGACTTGGGCTAGCTTCCAAGGCGTATGTAATTTCAGAAATCTCTACCCCATGCAGTTCAAGTCTGATACTTTCGGCGTACTAGGATACACTGTCAGAAAAGGTCGATACCATTCTGCTTTACGCTTTGGAAGGCCAACCGATCGAAGTTGCGGTGGTCGCTTCAAAGAGGACAGCTAGACCTCGTATCGCTGGGTCGACCTCTGTCTCCGCGTCGCAAGCCAAGGGTATCGTCACTATATCTGGCCGCGCTTCTGGAGTCTCCGTCGTGTCATTCGACAACAAGAGGATTATCATCGCGGATAAAAAGGAAGCCTCGGCGTTTTGGGCTCCCATCCTCACAGCGAAGGGTGGTGAACAGGTTCCATATACGCCTACGCCTGATCTACCTTCTGTCCTCGTGCGTGGACCGTACCTTGTTCGCTCAGCGTCTCAGGAAGGACATCGACTTTTCCTTACGGGCGACCTCAACTCCACCAGCACTATTGAAGTCTTCGGTTCTTCCGACATCAAAAGCGTTAGTTGGAACGGGGAACCTATCGCTACCCATGTTTCGGAACTGGGCGGCTTAAGAGGGACGGTTCAAATACCGCGAAGTCTGCATGATATTCGTATCCCCAAGTTGGAGGAATTGGAGTGGCGGTGTGCGGACTCGTTGCCTGAAATCAACGATGGATTTGATGATGCCGATGAAAGAGTCTGGGTGGTGGCGAATAAGACGAGTACGAAACGACCTCAGCAACCGACTGCCGGGAAGGTGAGCTTTCATTTCGCTCCTCATTCTACCTCGTTTTCACCAGTTAGTAGTTTGTTTTGTACGCCGGAGAGTAAGCCTCGTCTCTCTCTTGACAAATGATCGGGTAGATTGACGGAAACTTGTAGATATGGCTTCCATTCGGGCGATTGGGTCTGGAGAGGACATTTCAGCGGTAACGCTACTGGTGTTGAGCTGTCTATCCAAGGGTGTGTAGCCTTCTGTTACTCACCGCGTTCGAGCACTCATCCCGACAAATTTTCCGACCGATAGAGGTTTCTCTTTTGGTTATTCAGCGTTTCTAAACTCCCACTTCCTTGGGTCAGGACAAGGAACGTCGCATAGCCAAGACGGCACGGATCTCCTATCTCCTACATTCAATTTCACGCAGGAAATGCTGCTGGATGAAAATGGTGCGGTGACCGCTTTTATTACTGACTTTCTGGTTTCGTGTCGAAAGCTCAATGAAGATCTCTGTGTTCTATTGTAGTTCTGACAATCATCCATGATTCGACGGGTATGAACCAAGATTGTACGTCTCTGGCCCTTTCTCTCTTGTTAGGGAAAGTCACAACCCTCCCCCTTAGATGACATCGACGACGAACATAAAACCCCTCGTGGTATTCGCGGGTACCGGCTCTTAGGCGCACCTGGTGTCGACTTCGATACATGGAAAGTCGCAGGGAGTATGTTGGTCCATTCGCCTCTCATGATCCTGTTTCCTTACTTGAGAGCTCAGATTTCGGCGGCGAGAATGCCCCAGATGAAGTACGAGGCCCTTACAACGAAGGTGGCTGGTGGTTTGAACGGATAGGTTCGTGTTCTCCCTGTCTCTTTCGGTTTCAAGCTCATCTTGACGTCTTATTGTGACCCCATTCTACTCTAGGTGCCCATCTTCCTGGGTTTGATGCATCTTCTTGGAACGCCTCATGTTCTCCATACCAGGGCCGAACGACTCCTGGGGTAACAGTGTATAGAACCGCTTTTAAACTTAACATACCGCATAATGTCGATATACCGTTGTCCTTTCACCTCGAGCTAGACCAAGCACGACCGCATCGTGCCCTTATATTTGTCAACGGGTGGCAATTCGGGAGGTTGGTGCTATCCAATCTTCGTCCCTGCGCTACTCTGAAGCATCTGCTCCACCCTTAGGTTCATCTCCACGCATGGCCCGCAAACCAGCTTCCCTGTTCCGGAGGGTATTTTCAACCATCGCGGCGAGAACGAGGTTCTTATCTCTCTGTGGGCTTTGAGTACGTTGAAAAGCATTTTGTCCCCCTTCTTTCATGTCACTGACTGTGGCTGCTTCTCAGACGAAGGTGGTGCGCACTTGAAGAAACTGTCCTTATCTAAACGTGCGGTTTTGGAGAGCAGTAAGAGTGCTAAAGTCGACATCGAACCGGCGCCAGGATGGTCTGAGCTTCGAGGTATTTAGTGGTTTAGTGAGTCAAGGATGCAGCTAAACGCTCAATAAATATGCCTGTTTGTTGTGCAGGAATTTACACGTACGACTTGAAACTCACACAGCCACTTCAAGATACGATGAAGCCGCTCAAAGCTGCAGAAATAAGTAGTTCGAAAGCATGAGGCCGCTGTCGATTCAGTTCAATTCTTTGATACACCTACGTTTCTGCGTTTCTGCTTGGTTTTTGCGTTTCAACATCTCTTCTCTCTCCGGTGGCATTACTTAGACAGGGGCCCCTCAGTCGGTCAAAGCGAACCCGCTTTATCAACCGCGCCAATCGTTAGGCGCATCAGATCCATCTCTCGACGCTTTTCCTCTAACATGAGTCAGACCAGGAGTACAGGTATTATTTGACTTCGCTCGGTTGTGATGACCTCGTCATAACCGCTCTTCCAGACGTGCATTTTCCTCCCGAAATCCTCAGCCAATTCATCACTGAACTGGGCTCAGGTGACCGAAGATTGCTCCTTCCTCTCCTACTTGCCTCGCGACAGCTGCATAATATGACGCTTCCGCTTCTCTATGAATCCTTCACCGTTACGCCTGAGCACGGTTTTACATATCCAGTTCCAGCTGAAGCCCGCGAATTGTACTTTCCATCCTTTTTCATTGATTCCGATAGACTTCCACTGCTTTATGATACCCTCAATGGTGAAACCGGAGAGCACCTCTCCGTACTCACAAAGGCCTTCTTCATGCATCCCATGCTGTGGTCTCAGCCACCAGAGCTTGCCGAACAGACGATGAAACACGTCCTCTCCCTCCTTCCTCATTTCCTCCATCTACAGCGACTATCAGTTCGTGCCATCTTCCTTCGGCATTTGGAGCGCGGAATGGATGAGGTCATACCACAGTCCATGCACATAACTCATCTAGACATCAGCTCGGCATTTCCTGATGAAATCGTCGTAATCTTACGAGGATTTCCAAATCTCCGTGTCCTGGCCATCACCTTGGGATCCGCATTTGGGGAGGAGCCAGACGTGGACTGTGGCGGCCTCAGCTTACCGGAGCTACACACGTATTCAGGTCCAACGTGCATCTGGCGGGGGATTTACAAGACTTCGCCCCTTGTTCGGTCTCTTCAATGCCTACCATCAGAGAGTCGACCACCAATGTATCCCTTCTACGCAAGCATACGGACCCTCAGCCTCAATTTTCGTGATTTACAGGCATACTACGCCGTTCTACCCCACCTTCATCAATTGGAATACTTTGAGATGACGATGTTTGACTTGGCTGTACGTGGTTTGCTTCCTTGGCTTTTGCTTTGCTAATTGACCTTGGTGGGCTATCTAGGACCGAACGGATCAGTTTATTGAGAACTTAGAAGGAATACCTTCTCCAAATTTCAAATACCTGGCGATCGATACAATGAGGCCGAAGGTATCAGGAGTATGGGATCCCACAGCGCGGTCGTTGTTCGAGAGAATTCCATCTCTTGTGTTGATTGACATCACTGGCCCACGCTGGGAGTCTGGAACGATGAGATATGAGTCCTTCCGGTATACACGCTGTGCATCTCCGACACACATGACGCCATCCAGGTATCTAGTATTTGGATGGTGGTGGCATTCTGTTGAGAACGACTTGAGAGCTGCTGGTGAGCTCTTTCTTACACCTAAATTTTGTGTCGCTCAATTGTAGTCAGGCCTCGAAACGTGAAATTAAGATACTTGTGGACGCTGTTCTCTTACCTTACCGCTCCCCTCTCTGATTGATTTTGTGTTCAGAAAGAACGGAAGTACAAAGTATTTCTCATGTACTCTAGAGTATTTACCTATGGCACACATCCGTCCCCCGTTGCTTTCGCTTGTCAATGGTTCCGCAGAACCGTCATACCCAGCCGAAGTGTCTAACCACGCAATCTGAGCTTGGTCTCCCAAGCCTGGCTACTAGAAGGGCAACCCAAAGTCACTCTAAGATATGTGTTCAGGTTAACTCACATTCTGTCAATCCCAAGAAGACGAAAGCACTTACATCCCCAACTGCGCTGTTCACATGAGCCTTGAGTCTCCTCGCCAACCCCAGTTGCTCCGCTGAGTGGTAGGCATTTCCATTGTTATCCCCCTCCAGCTCGAGCATTCGAAGAACAGCTAGAGGTCCGAGCGTGTCCGCTCCATTATTTGCGGCCGCGCTTGGATAGTTGTACGCGTTTAAGGCAGAGGCGAGAAAGTCCTGAGCTGCGGTACAGCATTTGAAGTGGTACCGAAGTAGCTTCACGGAGTCGTTCCCCAAGGGCGAGCAGTCGATGGCTTTGAACTGCGTGTGGATTTGGCTGTGAGCTAAGAGGAGGGATGCTTTCACAGCGACTTGACGCAGGTCGTCCCAGTCGTACTGACACGCCAACGCGTACGATTTCACCGGGTTCGTCTCGATGTCGTCCTTGTTCAACTTGATGTACGCCCGTTCCAAAAGACCCAAGGCCCTATCAACCTGATACTTATCGACCGCCCGTAGAACTTTCAACAAAACGTCGCTGTGAGGAACGACTGGGTCATGGATCGGATAACAGTAGCGGAGAACGAGGTCGAGTGTACCGGAGTCTTCATCGAAAGGAACTATCTCCAGGTCGAGCTTTCGCCCCAATGATGATTTAGGCTGAGGCATCGAGAACATGTCGTTGAAGAAGGGGGATGCAATCGATAGGATGACTTTGTGGACACGAAATTCAACACCGTCGGAGGAACGGAGGATCATGTCGGCGTCTTGTCTGTTCAATGGCGAGGTGGGTCGTGGTGATGCAGACATCGCTGTATGGAAGCAGTATTGTGTGACTGTTGTACCGTAACATCGAAGTAGGTGAATTAAAGATGAGAAACTGTCGAGGACGTGGTCAATGAAAGCAACTCACCTCACAGACGGCGGGTTGAAGCTTGAAGATGGCTGTTCGAGCGACGAGCCGCTCAACGCTCTATATACTGCGACAGATGGGCACGAGGCATGTGTGAGGCAAATCCATGGATCATCATGATGGTCGGACAAAGCGTCTGATCGCGTCAGATAGAGTTTGGTCGAGCATGATGCGAATAGGGAGCCCCCTTAGCACTCGTTTTACTGACTGTGGGAAGTTACTTTCGCACAGTCAAACAAACAGGGCGGCTTGCTCCTTGGACACGACATCTGACTCTCCGATAGGATACATTCGTATGGTCATTCCGATTTAGAGTAGGTCTCCCCAAGTCCCCGCTTCGCCCTCGACTCCTTTCTGAAAGTCAACCGTGGTGATTCCTGAGGACATTCTCCACATCCTCGCCAGCTCGTTCCCACCACTTCTGGAAAGGACGTAGAGACGCTGGGGGCATATTGACAGGACTCTTTTGGTCACGAAGCAAGCGCATGACACACGAATTTTCGTCGTCGTGGATGTCCACATCCACAATGGCTAGTCGTTCGAAATGGTCGAAGAGGACGGCAGGTGTTTTTGTATCGGTTTCTGAGTGGTAGTAGGATTCGAGGTTGATGTATTTGAGAGATTACGATGGGATACTGAAAAGGGCATCGATATTCGGTACGCCCTAGAGTATTGTGCGTGGAGGTAAGTTGCGAAATCGAGCAAGAGTTTAGAGAGGTACAACGTGGAACACTTACTTCAGATGACACCGCTGTGGTTGAGACACATTCGACGTTGGAAAGATGTTCCACAAGATGCGCAACCCCCCGCAGGTCAGTGGATGAGACTTGGAAGCTCAGGAGATCGCGTAAGATTGGAATCGGGGGCGTGGAACTGGGAATACCGTTGAACGAAAGGTGTTGAAGTGACCTCAATGAAGATATGGGCAGAAAGCGACGTCGGTATAATGTAGACCAGAGTCTCGCATTCACCTCGAGGGAAACGAGTCTATGGAGTCCAACCGCGTGGTGGCCTGAAATTGGGAGAGGTTTTGAATTTGGTACGCTGACAAATTGCAGACCTGGGTGTTGCTCGAGGAGAGCGAGTACGTCGTTCGATTTTGCTGGTCCGAAGATTTATAGGTGCGCCAGCTGAGCTGCGGTAGGGAGGCTGCAGAGGATATTTATTGGGACGGGGAAAGTGAACTTGGAGCCAACGGACACGCGCTGGATGTTTACAAAGAACGGCAAAAGAGCACAGAGCTCCTCCCAGCCATCCTGCAATATCTCCCACCGTCTATCGACATGTCTCATTCCTTGATAGAATGGATTGAGGACGAGAGAGGTTGTGTAGGTCGCCAGGGATGGATTATTTGTGAGCGTGGCGTGCAGTTCTGAAAGACGGTGAAGCGGAATCGAGATATGAGAGAAGGTGGTGTACGGGACCTGTGGTTCCCAGTCTACGGGTGAAATTTCAATGAGACGACTGCGAGGGTAACCCATTGAAAAGAACTATTCACCAAGACCTTCCTCAATAGAGAGTGGTCCTCTGCTGTGTGCTGCAACCCATTGAATCAAGTCATCGGAGCCCGAATACGTTATCGAGATTGAGGTGTAGATAAGCGGGGTTACCAGTGCGTGTAGCTGTCCTGAAGCAAGTTGGAGGGGTAGGAGTTGACTGCGATCATACGAATCATGGTTAGAAATGATCATCCCCCAGAGTTTGACCGGCAATTCCGCTGTCATCGAAGTCATCGAGGAGTCCAGCTGTGTTTGAGTTTATTCTTACATGTCATTTTTCATCCGGAAATTGGAATATGGACTATTGTTGGCGGTGATTCAAGGAAGAGGTAGATTGGATATGGAATCACAGGTGTTGAAACGTGGGCGTTCTTTTTGCGTTCTTTAGATTCGTCTCAATTTGGGATTACGTGCAAAGGATACTGCCGAATCGTGACAGGTAGACGGGAGTGGATGCGCTCCCAACGCTGCGACAAGATCACTCTATGACGGAGGGGATTAGCCGGGAGGAAGGCAGGGATAGCATCGGTATCTGATCTGTCGAAGAGCGCCCGATAGGGGACGGTACACTCAGAGAAGGATGTCGACTTGGACTCTACGAGCGGGATAGAAGCTACTTGGGATCTTATGCGCCTGTGATACTTCATGGGTGCAAAAGACCGCACTGTACTTGCATTCACGAAGGCCCAAGCATGTCCGAGGTGCCAGTTTCTGCGTGCTGAGCTCCTGTCATCCCTGCGGAGTTGAAATTGGGATTAAATCTTTTGGCGCGCGCTCGGCGCCGAGCTTGCTCGCTCTTCCTGCTTGCATGTTCTCCCGTCCCTCCATACATCCCTCATTCAGACAACATACGTATGCAACGTTGATGCTCAGGATCTCAGCTTTTTGACTGCATTCACCTTGGTTATGGACGGCTTCGGGTGCGTGTCCATCAATGCTGAAATTTGAAAATCAGCCGTGGTTTTGACGCATATCCTTGTTTTTCCAGACCCCGTTCNACCCATACTACCCTCATCGCGGTTCTGAATTCTCTGGGCGGTATCGAAGTGGGAATGGGAGGAGAGAGGATGGGAGTAACGACTGAGCCTGGTCGGCCCGCGTTCTCTCCAGAACCTTGAATCCCAGGACCTCGGAGAACCGGCTTCAGAGAAATCAAGCTTGTCCCCACTCCTTGTTGCCGCGCCGTTTTTCATTTTTCGTGCTCCAATGCTCCCTGAAAGTCCGCAAATGACCTTCAAGTCACCTTTCGTCACGTCTAGTACACAGAGGAAGCACGAGGACCGTGATGTCGCCCGGTTAGATGTAATATACGCGTTGGGGAGGACAAATACGTAGACGAAAGGAATACGCGCGTCAGCTATGAGCTGAGGGCGAGGGACGTTGTGAGTTTGCTTTCTGCATCCCTTTGTTACTTTGTTGTCGCGTTCCTTGCTAGCCTTTTCGTCATTTGCTCTTTTTTGCGTTTTCTTTGCCTTTGTTCTTTCTTCTTTGGTTCTTGGACCTATAGACTTATGGTTAATGCCTATCTGACTCCGACATCCTTGGTTCACAGGTCGTTCGCTTGACTTCAAAACGACACCACGATCGACGGCCTTTCCCCCACCATAACCGTCGCCTCGTACCCGTTACGGACACCAGGCGAGCGTATGGTCAACCACGAGCTACGCTTCTGTCGGCGCTCGCCATCCTGGGGGGAAACATCGCAAGAAGACATGCGGAAGCAACAGGAGGGGACGTTGTGCGTGTTGAGCATCCCAATGCAGCCCTCCATGCTGGGCGACAGATGTAGGAAAACAAGAATGCGTGTTCTTCGGTAAGTTCTCTATACCTCCCTGCCCTTTTCACATCCCTACTCTAAGGAGTCCTTGGCCGTCGTTTGATTCTTTTCTAATTTTGCTCTCGCATAGACGGCTCTATCGCCAAGCCATGTACCTTCATTCACTAGCGTACCTCGCAGAGTCCCCTGCCCAGGTTGGAGGTATAGATGCGTGACGGCTGCGTCATATAAGGACAGGTAACTACGACAGGTAAGTCCAAGTCCACCTTTTTGGTTCCTGTTTAGTTCTATCGGGGTTCCCTTCGTTTGCCAACGCTTTTCCTTTCTATGCTAGGCTCGCCATCTGGTACCCTCCGACGCAACGGGTTCATCGTTGGCGTCGTTAACACTTGTTCTTCCCCTGACTATTTTGTTGGTCGTCCACCGATGCACCACCTCCAATTTACATCGCTACAAAACCGCAGGGATGGCGGGCTCGGCGGCGGCGCGCATGCCCTGATCGTGTACGGGCAAGAAATGTGTAGAGACGCTCGTTCACAGAAGCTTGGCGTGCTCTGTAATTGGTGAAATTGCGTTCGTTTTGTTTCCTATCTTGCGTCCTGGTGCTTGGTGTTCTCCCCTCTCTTGTGATATGTCTTGAATTCGAGGCGTCGATGTGAACAGCTTTTGGGTGGTCGGCGAGCGCGACGNCTCGGCTTCCCGTCCCTTCCTGCCTTTCTTCGTTTTCTCATTCTCATGTGTCTCTTTCGCTGTTGATGTAGACGTCGTTTGGCGATCGTGCTCTCAATATACGGCTAGCTTTTTCCATGTGACTTTCTGTTTTTTTGTATCTTTGGCCTTGCCTTTGGCGATTTGTGGGCATTGGCCTTCGTCGTTTTTGGTTATGTGGTTTTGGTGGAGTTGTTCTCTGGGGTTTTTGCGTAGTCTCTTGCCTTTCGTTCCCTTCCTTCTCGCAATTTGTCGTTTGTGGTGGAACTAAGCTGACAAGCCTTTGTACCCTTCTGACCGTTTACGGGGAGACCGTCCAATTTGCTCAGCTCATTTATGACAATAATGTCTTGTTGCGCGATGGTTTGCTATGGGCTCGTTGCGTCCTTTGGCTCCGTCTGATGACTCTGCGTGTAACGGAGATAGTCCCTTTTCTTCATGCCATCCAGTTCGGTCGTTCGTGCTGAAATGTGGATCATATGCGCTTCCCAATACCTTGTCCCCAGCGTGTTTCTGTCTTTGTTGTCCCTCTTCTGTCTTTTCCATAGTTATTGGTTCATACTGACCTGGCCCTCTCTCTCCTCGATATCTAGGCCGCGAGATGAACCACGTCGAACAAAGAGGGAGCTTGGAATTCCACTGCTGTCGCCTCGGGAGTATCAGCGGCATCAGCAGCCTAAGCCTGCTGGTGCCTGGCTACGATATCACGACTGCCTCCATCGCAACGAGCAAATGCTAGGACCAATCTACCCCCGCCGTCGCGGATGCATACGCTACCTGCATCATCATCATCTTTTACCCTCTGTTCAGATGGGATTCGCGCATCAGTCCCCATAGATCGCTGAATGAACTGAGTGGTTGCGACTCTTCCTCAAACAGGTAGCATGCTCATCCTGCGCCCTTTAACCACCGTCGCTGCCGAGTAAAGCCACCCTTTCAGACGACCCACCATTTGATGTCATTCTCTCACTCCTACAAAATGCTGCCTTCGGACTGTACTATGCCCTCATGCTCTAGATGAGATTTTTACGTGCCGTAGTTCCACTGATACCTTCCATGCGTACCCAAAGGCCGGCCTTGCGGTGCTGAACTGTGGTCGGGCTGACAGTACTAGGAGGAGGCTTGCGGAAATCTTGGTGGCTCTCGGGCCCAGAGCCCAGCAAGCCCATCGTCGCGGTACCGATGGGACGCACGCTATGGGATCGCGCTTGACATTCTTATTTATATCTTTGTACCCCATCATCAATCATTTCTTGTGTACCCCAGACATCGAGGACTGAAGTACGAAGATCTTGTAGATACTCATGAGTCGTCCACCGCCCTACATATCCTTCGTTGTTCCCCCTCGGCTTCGGTTAATTGTCTCTGTTCATGATGGTTGAGCATTGATATTGAACTGTCATACCACGCTGCGATCCATGTAAAGTACACCACATCGTCTCCTGGCCTCGTAAGCCTCGATTTGAGGGTGGTGACATCGTATTCTGTCGATACCAAGCGCAGAAATTGACATCCTGATATTTCGCCTCGGCTTTCACCAGAACATCGCTGTGGAGAAGTACTGGGTCGTGCAACAGAAGGTGATATTGGAGAACAATGTCAAGAATCATGATGTACGTATGTTTTGAATGTAAGCGGAGCCAAAGACATTCGATATCGCGGATTCGGGGACGAGTCTACTCTACTTGTTTGATGTGAGCCTCTCAATTTCTCCGCGGGCCCTACCCCACCATGTTTGGAATGGCTCAATACCTACTCGGTCCCACTTCGTCGGGCATGGCTGACCACGCAAAAACCGCATCGCCGTGCGTTTGCTCCCCGTGTAGTCATCATAGGACTCCCAGTCCACAATGACCAGCGTTGGGAAATGGTTGAAGAGGTCGGTGACCGTCGGAGTGTCATAGGTAGTACTTAATAAGAGGTGGATATACAAGAGAGATTTGGAAGGGATGTCAAAGATGTCCTGGATGTCGGAAGCACCCTATTGTATGTGTTGCAAAATTAGAATATATAGAAAAAAAAAAGACCGGGGGGAAACGTACGTGGTACATTGCTTTGATTGAGATGTACTCGACGCTACGAAGGTGGAGGCAAATCTGTGTCATATGTGATGGGTCCTCGAGCGAGAGTCGAAGGGTGAGGAGATTGCTCAAAGTTTGCGTTGGGGGAATTGAGCTAGGGATGTCTTCGATAATAGTGAGGGATATGTGTCTGACTGCGCGCAGGGGCAGGATTGACAGCCTACAAATCCAGTCTGCCCAAATGGCCGCGCCTACGTCAAAGCGAGCCAACCTTGGAAGGTTGATGACAGTATTGGCGGGAAGGACAGTCGAGGATGCGACTGAATCCCTTACAATGACAGATTGAAGATTCGGGTGCGATTTGAAGAGGCGAAAAATGGCTTCGGTGCTTTCCGCACATTGAATCTCAATATGTGTTAACTGGCACGTAGTCGGTAGACTGTGGAGAATTTGTGGTGGGAAGCTTAGGGAGTACGGGATGGAGACCCGTTGGAGGTTTGCGAAGAACGGCATGATAGCACGAAGCTGTGTCCATCCCTGCCTCCTTATCCCCTCCCATCCATCCACTAGTCTAGCAAACTCGGAAAATGGATTGAGGAGAAGTGAACTGGTGTGCGCTGCGAGCGAAGGGTTGCTTGAGAAAGCCGCGTGCAGTTTTGAAAGGCGGTGGAACGGGATGGATATGTGGGGAAAAGTAGTATACAGTGAGTCCTGTGGATTCCTAGCTATGATACATTGAATGGGTTGGACGGATCGAGACAACCGGAAGGGACGACTCACCAAGAATGCTTGGTATCTCAGTGACTGCATGTCCACTGAGTGATGTAGCCCAATCGGCAAAGGAATCCGAGTCAGAGAACGTTATGAGAATCGAGCTGTAGATGAGGGGAGTCGACAAAGCGTATAACTGTTTTGAAGCCCGTTGAAGGGGCAAGAGCGCGTTACAATCATGGTGGTTGACAATGATCGATGCCCATAGTTCCACGGGGAAGCTCGCTGTTTGCGCTTAGTTGCAGCTCAGATGTTGAGTGAATGCGTTGATCCTCACCTATCATTCTGTGGTAGAACGGCCTCACGATTTTCAGTGGATGTTTTGGTTGAAGAAGCTTGACACAGCGCCAATCAATGACGACTGGGAGCAGGTCACCTCCTGTCACCCCTTCGGAGTTGAGACTGAGATTGAACCTTCGACACACGCGTAAGCGCCAATAAACGGAGTCCAACTCTCTCTTCCTCCCACCATTTACACTCCCATGCGACGAAGATGCTCAGGATCAGAAAATTGAGGCTGCTTCTACCCTGGATATGGACAGCTTCCAAAGCACTCAATGCTGCAAACCAGGCGCTGCACGCAAACCGCTTTTTCCAGAATCTGGTCACCTATTCTACCTTCACCACAGGCTACGTACATTCCCTCTGAGTCGTATCAAAGAGGGACTGTGAGGAGAGGGGATAGGAGTAACTGCTGGATCTGCTCGTCCAGCGTTTCTCACCAGAACCTCGAATCCCAGGACCTCGGAGAAACAGGTTCAGAGAATTCGTCACCTCAAGTTTATAGAGGAGGCACGAGGACCGCGACATCGCCTAGTTAACCGCCCATATATGCATTGGGGAGCTACATATACGTAGACGAGAGGAGTACGCGCATTGGGTATGAGTTGAGGGCGACCGACTTCACCGACTTTGTGAGTGGTCATTTTTTTTGCTTCCTAGTCGCGTTCCTTGTCAGCCTTTCCGTCGGGTTCTCCCTTTTGCGTTTTGCGTTCCATGCTTGGTTTTTTCCTTGGTTCTCGATCCTATGCTCTTATGGTTGATGCCTGGATGAATCTGACATCCTCGGCTCCCAGGTCGATTACTTGACATCGAGATTATACCACAATCGACGGCGGTTTTTCTCCGACCTTAATTGTCGCCTAGTACCCACACGAACACCAAACGATCATATGGTCAGCCACCCGTGGTCCCTTTGACGGCGCTCACCATCCCGGGAGGAAACACCGCTGGAGGACATGGGGATGCAACTCGAGGGGACATTGTGCATGCTGAGCATCCCAATCCAGTTCTCCTAGCTGGGCGGCCCATGTAGGAAAGCGAGAATCCGTGTCCTTGGGTACGTTCTCTACTTTTTCTTATTCCTTCCCTACCCTTTTCACGCCCCGTCCTCTACCTCTTGGCCTTGCCTTAATTCTTTACTAATTGCGGGCTTGCACAGACGACTTTATCGCATATGCTACATACCGTCGGCGGCGGGCATCCATCACTCAGTCTTCCGCCTAGTATGGGGTATAGATTTGCCACGCATGCGCCATTCAAGGGCAGGTAGCTACGCCAGGTAAGTCTCCCTTTTCTTATTCTCATCGTGTTTCCCTTTGTTTTCTAACGCTTTTCTTTTCTACGACAGGCTCCCTCCTGATATCCTCTGGCACAACATCTCCAGCGCCTGCGTTGCTGGTAGTTCAGCGTCGTCCCAGTCCTGGATGTTTCGATGGTGGTCCCTCCTACTTTCCTGGCCACAAAACTGCTGGGACAACGGGCTTGTCGGTGGTGTGGGTGCTCGATCGTACACGTCGAAGAACGGTATAGAGAAACGCGTTCAGAGAAGCACGACATGCTCTGCAACAGGTGAATCTGCGTTCCTTTTGTTTCCCTTTTTGCGTCCTGGTTTTATTTTTGGATACTCTTCGTTTGGGGTTCATCTTTTCGTGTCCATGTTTCGCTGTCGACGTAGGCGTTGCTGTTGGCGCTGACATGCAAGTGTCGTTCACGCTGAAGCACTGGACCTATTGTTCTTCAGGCCCTGGCATGTTTCCGCATGTTTTCTCAATACCTTTTGTCGTTTGCTTCTTTGCACCTTAATCAACGTACTCTATACTGACCTGGCCCTTTTTCTTCTCGATGTGTAGGTACAGCCGGATGAATGACGTCAAATGAATAGCGACCTTACGATTCCACCGCTGTCGCCTTAGGAGCTGCAACAGTAGCAGCTAATCCTGCCAATGCTCAGCCACAATCTACGCACCCGCGACCGCTCCATCGCATCGAGCAAATGCTCAGAGAAATCTACCACCACCGTCACGATCGATCATCCTTTACGCAAAAAGAAAGAGATTCAAGTGCGAAGCCTAGCATATTGGCGATCGCTAACACAGAAGCAGCCGCTGCTACTGCGCAACATCTGCCACCGTCTTCTTCTCGTTCTTACCCTCCACCGCTTTCGGCGCCTCTTCTTGATGACAATCTCTCGACTTCGAGGGGCATTTTGCAGTCCCAACGGCTACTCACTGGTAGCATGCCAGCGTGCTCCCGCCCTCCATCTCCCGTATCACCACAGCTCGGGACGATCGCAACGGGTGGTTGGCTCGATCAGGATGGACGTCAATGGGGGCTCACCTACGTGCTCCAGAGTCGAGGTGACAGCGACTTCGACTAAGCTGAAGTTGGTATTGACGCGGTGCTGAGGGTCATCCTCTCTGGGAGATGGCTCAGGCGGCTGGTGTGAGGAGGAGCCGTGATCGTGGCGGTGGATGGGTCGATGAAATTGCCGAAGAAGACGTGGAGGTCAATGCAGAGGCTGAGCTCGTTAGGGTAGCTGATGCAGCGCTCTGTGAACCAAGTTCCTGGTGCAGCTCACCATGTCGTGTCTTCGTCATCACCTCGTTCCCATACCCGCCCTCCTTCCCCGACAGGTAGAGCCACCTCCCCTCGACTCCATCATATCCTCTCGTCTTGAGTTGGTCGATTACATGTTGCGGACTATCACGCCCACACCGTCCCTATCGTTTTTGTCACCACTACGCCGTCATGGACGATGGCCTTTATCATCAACAGCGCCCAATAGTACTCGGAGAATTGGGATAGACGAGTCCTTCGATGAAGATATGACCTACGCGTGCTAGCATCTGATGATGATGGTCCCGGCGCTGAAGCTCAGGCTAACGTCGAGCCCATTGGTTACGAGGGTGATCCATCAAAGGAGCAGGCTGAGTCGACTCATGCGAGGAGGAGTCGTGGTTGTGTTGAGGAGTTGGACGATGAAGATCCACAAGCAGCAACGGTTTTGCAGACCGAGTTCTGCGAAGCTGAGTGGCGGCGGCATCAGGCCAACATAAGCAGCCGAGTACGGAGGGGATTTATTGGCCTTTGCAATGTTTTTCCGGTTCCATACCTTGTATTCCTCGATGGACGCGAACCCATTTTTGTTTCCGGTTTCTTGTTCATTTATGGTTGTTTTTCGTTTCTCTTTTTTTGGTTCTGCTCCCATTGCTTTCTTGCTTACCTGCCCCATATGCTCATCGTTTCGTACCCCTTCCTCGCCGTCATGTACAATTACTTAGATGGAAATCTCTATGTACGTCTCTTTGCTTCCCCCCCCCCCCAGAACCCCTCGTGTTGCCTCCACCCACTTACCCCCGTTTCGTCTTTCACACTCTCTGAGAGCGATGGAGACAGTTGGTCGGAAGTATCATTGTACTTGCATCTGGTGATGCAGGGGATTGTTTACATACACGGGTGCTGGTTCATCATAACACAAAGCTCAACTTCCTCGTTTGCTCGCTCCCACCAACTCTGGAATGGCTCAAAACGGACGGGAGCCAGCTCTACCGGATTGGGCTGGTTGCGCAGAAAACGTATAAATGAGTCCCCAGACTCATCAGACAGGGCTTCTGTGTCCACAAACACTAGCTTCGGGAATTGCTGGAAGAGGGTAGATGCCTGAAGGGTAGTGATTGGAAGGTATGATTCAAGATAGATGTACTTGAGAGATGGAGAAGGGATATTTAGAAGGGAGTTGATGTCGGCATCGTGCTTGTAGGTGGCAGCGTGAATACATTGATCGTCAACTTGGGAGGGGTGGTGCTACTTGCCTCGGTTTCTGCTCCCTGGATAGAGATAAATTCAACATTCAAGAGGTGGTGGGAGAGCTGCGCAAAAAGTGATGGGTCTTTGGATAATATTTGAAAGCTTATGAGATTGTTCATCAGAGGACCAGGTCGAGGGATTGCCGAGATGTCGTCAACGTCCAAGTGTCTGATTGTGCTCATCGATGAATGTGACAATACTTGGGGTAAGGCCTTCCAAAGAGTTGAGCCAGCCTCCAGAGAAAACAACCGCGGGAGCTCCACAACACCGGTCAGGTCGTTTGGAATTGAAAGACTTTTCGAGAGTGGGATGTGGACATACTGAAGGTTTGGGTGCAGCCTGAGGAGCTCAAGAACGGCTCTGATACTCTCCGCGAATAAGATCTCGAGGCGTGTCAGCTGGCTGGGATTAGGTAGACTGCGGAGGATCTCTGGTCGAAAGCTGAGATTGTAACAAACGGAAAGGCGGGAGACCGTTGTGAAGAACGGTAAGATTCCGCGAAGTTCATCCCACCCTTTCTCCACCACATCTCTCCATCCATCTACGAGTCGGACCTTTCCAGAGAAGGGATTCAGAATCAATGAATTGGTGTACGTCGCCAGGGTCGGATTGCTCGCGAACGTTGCGTGAAGCTTTGGAAGGCGATGAAACGGAATGGAAATATGGGGGAAACTCGTAAACGGAGCCTGCGGCTTCCAAGCTGCGGTATCAATTCCAATTAGCTTGATGACCAGGTGGACTGCTGAAACGAACGACTGACCAAAAGTAGTCATACGAAGTGTTGTTGCCCATTTGATGAAGGCGTCAGAGTCCGAAAACGTTATCGAGATCGCGTTGTAGATAAGGGGGGTTACGAGTGCATGGAGCTTCTTGGAAGTTAGTTGCAGGTGGAGTAGAGAGCTACGATCATGAGAGTCGTGGTTCATGATGATCAAGCCCCAAAGTTCCACTGGGAGATTTACTGTGCATTGCGTTAGTTTGATTTAGGCATGAGAAAGACATGATCACTCTGACCTATCATTTTAGTTCTGGTATGACGCCTTAACCGTTCAAATTTGAAACTTCGAGTTTGTGGTGGTATGAGGAAGAGGAAGAGGGAGATGCCGCTCTATATCTCACACCCTGAACCTGGGGACTTATTATAGGGTCAGAGAGGCCGAGCCTTTTCATCGCTCAGTAAGGGGCGTAATTTGTCTGTTTGTTTGCTCTCATCAGATAAAATGGCGCGGAGAGTAGCACACTCAACGCGAGTAAGGAGTACGATAGGCAGGCGAAAGTGCAGGCGAGGGCGGCTCCTTGTGGATACGTTAAGGGATAAAAGGGAGGCTCCCCTATAATTTGCTAAAGAGAAGATCGAGGATTAGGGTTGTTTGTTTTTGAAGCTCTTACCAGACTCGTCAAAGACTCGTTCCAAACAAGTGATGGATGCGTGTCTCTTTCCAACATGACTCGAGGTACGCCTTTGTTCTAATTTCCAGCGCAGGGTAGACTTCTGACTGAGTTTCTTCGATGATTCCTGTAGTCCCCAAGCTTCCTCCAGAGCTCTTGACGATGGTCATAATACAACTAGGGTCCCCGTGTCGTAACGCTCTTCACCCTCTTCTCACCGTATCACACGCCATGTATGACATGGTCGTACCCCTCATATACGAAACACTCGTCATCGCATATTTCGATGGAGGCGATCCGTCAATCACCTACGGAGCATGCACTCAGGTACCGCCTACGCATCTTCGCCGCCTCTATGAATCCCTCGCCCACAATCCAGCTCTCGGTGAATATGCATCCACCTTCATAGCAAACCCCGCCTCTCTTACCACGGATATCAACAATATTATATCCTACTTTCCCTACCTGCAGCGCATTTCTCTCTCTTCGACAGGCCCTGACGATGCTGTCCTGGAGTCAATCCCAGAATCTGGGACCCTCACTCACCTAAAGATCCCGTTTGCCATGCCTATGACGATGAAAAAACTCCTATGCTCTTGTACCAACTCGCTCCGCTTCCTCAGTCTCAGCGGTCACATCAGGGACTTGGCGGATTTCCTGCCCAGTAGCGCGAATATGAACTGCCTAGACACGTTTGAAGTCATCCGTACTCGCAATTTGGACGCGATATTTGGGGTCGCTCCCATTCAGCACCTTTCTGTCGTTGACCTTAAAGTCGACTCAATTATGAGACCAGAAGCAGTTCTGAGCAACCTGCTCACGCTTCAAGTCCACAGAATATACTCTCGACAAGGACTTTCCTCGCTTTCCCCATACCTGAAGAATCTTCGCTTGTTGTACCTCTCCATCACCATGGATGAAAGCAACGAGGTAACTTCTACTCCATACGTTCTATTTTCGTCTCACTGAGCTAAAATCTTCGATTCCTGGGTAGATTCAACCTCAAGACCTCTTGAATGTCGCCTCGAAATCACTATGTTACATTCACATATGTAGGCTCA
>JAPEVF010000634.1:0-26576 GCA_029747585.1 Pleurotus djamor
AAGCGGAGTTTGTGAAGTACCAGCCTTCATTTGTGCCATTCGAGCATCACGTTTGGCATTGGCTTCCGCAGCCTTTTTCTTCCGTTCCGCTGCCAGAGGGGTGACGTTAGTGTTGGCAGCGTGAATAGAGTTTTGAGTTTGTCTCTGAGTAGTGGTCGGGGCCATGGCGGAGATAACGGAGGAGAGAAAAACGAGTGTGGTAGAAGAAAAAATTTGAAAGAATGGGGAGTAGTCGAAATATACTGTTAAGGCGCGTAGGAACGAGGACAGGGGAAGCTCCTAGGGGGCTAGGAGAGAGTCGGAGGAGACGTCGGAGATGTCGGAGGAGACGAGATGAACCAGCGATCAAGTTATTAACTTGATCACCCACTCTTTCAATGGTTCCAGTAGAGATAGATAAGAAAGTACGAGTCGGAGGTAGCGGAGCTAGCGGAGAGTCGTACGAGTAGAGACTAAGTCAACTAGTGACTAGTGAGAAAGGAGAGAGGGAATGAGAATGGAACTTGACGATAAAGAAGAGGAGCGGAGATGACGGAGAGACGTCGGAGCGACCTTGTGCACGGAGCACCTAGTGAGGGGAAACTAGAACTGATATTTCGACTAGCCGTAACTCTACTTGGGGTGCCTGTATATATACTAGAGGTACCTACTGTATGTAATAGAGCAGCAGTAATAACATGAGGAGCCAAGGTATTGCCAAGGGGAACATGTGTCTAGACATGAGGCAGGAAAGGGTCCAAGGAGAGGATATGGCTAAGTCGAAGGAAACGTCGGAGCAGGCGGAGCTCGTCGGAGGAAGGTAAAAGTAATGGTAAAAGGGGCAAGGATAGGAGTTAGGTGTTAGGGGATGATTGGACCATAACAATACCCTTGGTTACTTACAGGACGCTATCCGAGGATTTCATGAGAATCGTGAAATCTTCATCCAGATGAAAGCAAGGGAGCACTTCAATATTCCCAAGTTCCATGCCATGCTCCATTACGTTGAGTCCATTCGCTTATTTGGGTCTACTGACAACTATAATACAGAAATGTTTGAACGTCTTCATATCGACTTTGCAAAAGACGCTTGGCGAGCAACGAACAAGAAGGATGAACTACCCCAAATGATACGTTGGCTTTCTCGCCATGAGAAAATGCAGGACTTCTCTGTTCGTCTCAAAACTCTTAGGGCTGCAGCATCTCAGGTTGGCCCCAGCGTATCTAATACCGGACGACCCAGAATCGCCATGACCAAGGTGCCCCATGGTATCAAATCGCTGGCGGATATCGAGGCTTGTCACAACGCTAAGTATTTCATCTCATCTTTGAAAGAATTTTCCAACGTCATCGCCCCAGTAGAAGCTCGGACCAAGAAATCTCTCATGGCCGATATGATTCTTCCCTTCGAGAAGCTGGAGGTATGGAATTCCTACAAGCTACTGAGAGAGAGTTTAGCAGATGACGATACGGAAGACCACTTGAAGGACCAGGTTAAGGCAATCCCTGGTGGTCCCTACGACACGGTGGTTGTGATTACTGACGGCGACGGCCAGTCAACAGGTCTGGAAGGAACAAAAATCGGACGAGTCAAGGTTATCTTCCGTCTCCCCAACGAAATCTCATTTGCCGGACGCGTATACCCTCTTCCCTTGGTATGGCCCAGAAAAGCCATGGCCTACGTTGAGTGGTATCAACGGTCACCCGCTACTCATCCTTGCAGTTTATTCTACACAGTAAAGCCCCTGCCCAAGGGGGAGATCATACCTATTGAGAATATCCGACAAACTTGCATGCTGGCACCGAAATGGGGGGACAAGCAATGGTCAGATCTTCAATGCGTCACCTCGGATAATGTATTGGATCATCCAGGCCCATTTGTCGTCAATAATTTCAGCAGCCTGTATGCGTTTCAGACAATCTATTAAAATGGTTTGTTTCTTTTAGTGGATTTTTTCCGAAGCTTGGGTTTGACAAAACTTTCTAGGTTGCGTAAAACTGGAGTCCGAGTAACAGTGGTTTCTTTCACTGGACGGCAGGGGGAACGAGGTCTTGGACCTTTCCGTCTGTCGGGCACAAGGATCTAGTCTGTAGAAACACATTGGGGTGTTGTAATCCAGAGCCAACATGGATCCTTTGATTATTTACCAGAGGTCTTCTCCACGGTTGCGACGCTGACCCACAGTCCCTGGAGCGGATTGTTGAGCCTGACGAGTATGAGAACGCAACCTAAGTGGATGATGAGGCCCTAGTACATCGCTAGCACGGTGATCATCTTCCTTTAATGGCTGGTCAATGCTACTCTAAGGCTGGTGTCTGGGACTACCGTACAAATTAATGGTACCTCAAAAATAAAGTGATACGAAAAGTAGCATGCTAGAAAAGCCATAAAAGCTGTGAAAGCTTGTGAAAGCTCCCAAAAGCAATGATACAAACAAATAGTCACTGTGAAAGCTGTGAAAGCCTCTGAGAGCGCTCAAAAGTATACATACAAACAAATACCAAGTATGAAAGCTAATAAAGCTAACCAAAGTCCACATTATCAAAGTATACTTTGGCTAAAGCTAGTGGAAGGTGGGAAAAGAATTTTGACAAAAAGTATTGGGGTAGTCTTGTTCTTTGGAAGACTATGAAAGCAAATAAAAGAAATCAATTTGGTTGGAATCAAACTTTTGATAGACTTTGATGATTATTTTTGCTCTATATGCTCTGGTATTCTTTCAAATTTCTCTACATTATTACCGAAGATTTTAAGGACTTAAGTTGGATTTTGCCAAAATAAGTTTTTCCTGATGTTGTGTTGGCCGTGTCGTTGATTGTGCGGATTTCTCGTTGGCGCGGGCGTGGAATCGACTGTCGGCCGTGGTTGCGCAATTGATGACCTGGTTGAGACTTCCTGTTTTGAGACCTTGACGGGCGACTTCATCCTTAAGACGGTTGGGGAGGCCGACGTAGTACCGGTGGCGGAGGGCGGCGTCGTTCCAGTTGATGTATGATGAAATGGTTTTGAACTCGGTGGTGTATGCGAGGATGGTGTCCGTGTGGTTCATCCGGAGCCGGTCGAGTTCATCTTCCTTTGAGCCAACAATGTCCACGGGTCCGAACTCACTTTTGATGTAGGCCTTAAACCCTTCCCAGTCATCCACCAAGATCTCTGGAACCACGTCCATCCCTTGGAGGTTGATGATGTTTTGCAGGGCCATCCCGTCCAGGCGGGTGCATGCGGTCGCGATTTTCCGCTCGTTGCTGATGTTTCCGTGTGCCTTGAAGAAAAATTCCATTCCGTTGATCCATTCGAAAACTTTGTCCGGTTTTGATCCGTCGAGGTGCTTGGGTAGTGAGACGTTGATCTTGACTTCGGCCGGGGTCGGGGATCGGGGGGTGTGGACGGTTTGTGTGACAGGTTCTGTTTTGATGTTTGCCGCTTGTATTGCCAGGTTGAGTGTCGCATTAGTCAGCTTCTCCAGTGTGCTTTCCATCCGGGCCATCCGTAAGTCGGCAGCTGAGGCTTGCATTCTCCAGTCGTCCGGGTCCGGGAGTGACTTGCGTTTGGCGGGTGAGGATCTTTGTCGGGTGGTGGTAGCATGGGCCATGGGGTAGTCGTCCTCGGATCCGGATCCGGGGAATTGTTGGAGAGCCTGTGCGGATGGTTGTGCCATTGTTGTGTCCAGAGGGTGGGTTTGGGCCAGGGTGAGGGGTCGAGTAGCCGAGGTGTGTGCTGGGTCCGGTGCCGGGGAGAGTATNGTGCTGGGTGGCTTTGTCAGGTGTTTCGCCACGGGCGAGGTCCGGGTTGGGTCGGCCTGGGGTGGCGAATAGTGCTCCAGGCATGGTGCCCGGGTTTGGTTGTGACACCACCCGTACCGTGTTTGTTCTGCTGGCGGGGAGGGGGATCCGGGAGGAGCCGGCTTCGGGCTGGCCCAAGAGACTGTTGCGTCCTTCAGTCATGTCGTGAGNAAAAAAAATGGTGGGAGTGCTAGTAGTTTTAGCTCGTTTATACTGTTAGACCCTATCCAGAGAGGGACTATAGGGGCGAGCGTAGGCCGAGATGACGGCCGAGCGAACAGGATAGGACGAGTACAGCGACTGGGGAGCAGCGCTGGACTCCTACTAACACTCCGGGCTCGGGTGTACCAGGCCGGGTGCAAGGCCGAGGATACGAGGAGGAGGAGGAGGGCGACGAGTAGAGGAGGTCCAAGTCGTCTCGGGTCCGGGTCGGGTCGTCAGGCCGGACAATGATCAGAGAGGATAGGAAGAAACGTCTATAAACGAGCTAAGGGAACAAATACAACTATCAGGAACTATATATACCATACTACATGAGGCGTCGGCTAATAGAACAATGGCGGGTCCGTTTATGTAACTGCTGCGCGAGTGGGTCCACTAGATCCGTGAGTCACGTGACAGGCGGCATAGGGGTGTCACGTGACCACAGGAGCTAGGGGACCTGTCACGGATCGTGACAGTACCCCCCCTTCAAGGGCCAACTCCCAGGTGGCCTAAAGAGTCCGATCGGTCCGGGTTCGGATCAAAGGAAGCCGATCGATCGTCTTGGCGATAATGGAAGCTCTTCTGAGAATGGAAGGCGGAGGCCGAGCGGGTGATCCGGTGCCTGTAGTCCAGGAGTATAAGAGGACCAGTGTCCAGAGCGAAAAATCCCCCCAGTTTTCTTCTGCCAACTACCCCCATCGTTCAACACAAGTCCAACCCCGTCCGAAAATCCACAAAAATGTCGTCTTCGCCATCCGAACAAGAGCTCCTCGCCGAGCTTCAACGTATCAAGGCCGAGAAAGCGGAGAAAGCGGAGCAGCGCCGTTTGGCGGCTCAGCGGGAGGCCGAGGAGGAGGCGGCTTTGGAAAGGCGGATCGCGGAGACTTTGAAGAAGGCAGAGGAGAAACGTTTGGAGGAGGAACGGAAAGCGGAGGAAGCGAGGAAGGCGGCCGAAGCCTTGAGGTTGGAGGCCGAGAGGAAGGCCGCTGAGGCGTCGAAGGCAGAGGAGGAGCGTAACCGCGAAGAGGTTATCGAGGCCGCGCGGAGGCTTGCCGAGGCCACTCGGATTCAGTTCGACCAGGAGGCGGGCGAGCGGGGTATTTTGGAAAAGGTATACGGTCCCGTTGCTCGGTTACCGGATGGTTTGCTAACGATGCCTTCGGAAAAGGTCGGGCCCGTTTCTGTTAGTTTCCCCGTGTTTTGGTCTTACATGATGGATCGACAGCACGCGGACGACGTCGAGAAGAAGTATAAGGGCCGGAAGACGGGTCCGAAGAGCAAGGCCGTGGTGGAGGACTCGGGTGACGACGGGTCCGTGAAAGCTCCAACCGCGAAGATTACGAAGGACGGGTTGTACGAGCCGGGTGAGTTCCGTTTGCGTCGGCCGACAATTTGTGTTGATACATTTTTTTKTKTTTWKWTTTTTTGTGTTTAGCATGTGCRCTGTGTGTGAAGTCRAAGAAGAAGTGCCAAGTTCCGATGAAGTGAGTCGTCGTCCGTTGTGTTTTCGGCCGTGCTCATCCGTTTAGGTCGGAGGGGTCTTTGTTCCGGGGTGCTTGCATCCCCTGTGCCACAGCCAAGACGGGCTGTGAGCATTCGACTCGCGGCAAGGACAAGGACAAAACRGATCCGGCGCCACCCAAAAAGAAGGCTCGTCGTGGTTCGCCGAAAGCTTCCGGGTCGAGAAAACGGCCGTTGGTGGTGTCTAGCGGCGCCGAGGATTCGGATGCGGAGCGGGCAAGCCTGAGTGGCTTGTGGTCGTTGGTAGGAAAGGTGTCGGGTCGGACGAAGAAGATCGAGACGGCCGTGGAGGACTTGTCGCACCCATTGCTGTAAGAATAAGTCAATATACTAAGGTAGTTACCCTAAGTGTAATCCATTTTTCCTGGGTAAGTCGGTTTTGCAATTAATTATGGGTATCCCTATGTGATTGCCAGCCTTGTCTTATGAATCATTATGTAGCTATGAATCATTATCGTCTTCTGATATATTTTATTATGGTGTTACAATCTATTTCTGCTCAACAATATAATGCATTATACACCTTTAAGACATCATAACCCTCACATCATAATGAATTATGCTTCTGACCCCAGATGTTATAATGTATCATTGGGAATCCATAATGAATCATGGGCAGGGTATCAAAATAGGGGAAGACCTTAATGCTAAGGTAGATATTTCTCTTCGCTTCCTCATGATAGCTAGCCTTAATATATATTTGAATTCTATCATGACCTAATCAGACTTAACATAGCTAACCTCAATATCTTATCATACAGGACAGCTAATCTAATCTAATCTTCGACTACGTCGTCGTCGTCGTTGTCGTCCCCTCCGCCGTTCCGCTCATCGTCTCCATCATCTCCCACTTCTTCCTCATCACTGTCACTGCCGTCGCCCTCTTTATTCGATTTGCTCTTCCACGTTGCTTCGAAAGCGTCTGCGATCCCTTCGAAGACGCGTGCTCGACGGTACGCATATGCGGATGCTCCAGGATCAGTCGTTGTGGAGCCGCCATCAGGACTGGCAGTCATCGCACGGCCCCGCCATTCGCTAGCCTGGTATCGAAGTGAAACCTGTGTCCGCCGCATCTCCTCCTTCAACAACTCCACTTCCTCCGTCCAACGCCTGACGCGAGCCCATGCCTTGGCCCATTCAACACGAAGAGCTTCCAGAATATGTACGTCAATAGGATTTCCAAAATTCAAAGGGGTACTCACCGTCGCTATTCCCTTTGCCCGATTCGTTCGTGGAATCCAGCCAAATCCACGATATCGTGCGGTGCCCTTCCCTCGGCACAAACCTCTCTCCTTCACCAGCCTTTGAGGCTCCGTCCTCTCCAGTTGCGATAATGGCATCCTCCCGACCGTTTTCTACTCGCCGTTCTCGTCGGGCATGGCGTTTCGTCAGGGTTTCGGGATCCTCCATACAACGTATGTCTTCTGCATTGAGCTTTGGCCAGCGTGTGAGCCGTTGATCTGCTTGTGGTAGATTCGACAAAGCTTTCCACGCGTTCTGGTACTTCGCGGCGTGGAGGGAAATCTTGGTCTCGTTTCGTGTGATGAGGGCGCGGGTGCGAGTTGTAGCTGATTGATGTCGTGCATTGCGATTCTTGTACCCCAGTAGCCGTGCCTTGATAAATAGACCGTTGCGTACGTCGTTCAGCGCTGACTGGCATTCTCCCTCCCTGAAATCGGCCTCAATATTGCAGACGTTCGCGGTGCATTGGAGTTGCTGGTGCGAGGTGAGGGACGAGGGCAGATATAATGGGACGGATTCGACTTCCTCTTCATCCGGGACGACACGTACAGCGAGCATCGGCATGATGCATGGCATGTAGACCGATTGAATCAGGCGAAATTTCGAAAGCCTTCGGGCAAGTCTTGAGCGCACGTCGACGACATCGAGCTCTTGTGTAACTGTAGTGCAGTTCTTCGATTCCAGCGTCACCTTGAGACGACGTCTAAGCTTTTGAATCAAATTTCAGTCATCACAAAACCAATGCCTCACTCACTGAAGTGCTTCGAGATCCAAGCCTTCACGGATGAACGCACTAGGCGAAACATCATGCACAGAAAGTTGACCCTGTGATAAAGCCTCGGCGTCCTCATGCGCGAACTTGAGGCGAACATCGTTTTCAGTGATTCCTAATTGGAATTTGGAAGGAAATAATCAACGTAAGAGGGGGCATCTGACTGGCTCAACATCTGCTGACTTACCTTTCTTTTCAACATAATATGGGTTCGGCTGGGAAGAATCGACTTCATAGTCAAGTACCATCTTTTTCCATACGGGTATCTGGGCGGCTTGCTTCACGGAAAAGGCCTGGAATGACTCGAGCTGAATGGCCCGTTCTTCGATCGCATTTTTCAGTCGTTTCTTCAAAAGTTCCCCTACCAACAGCAAACAAATGAATTAGCTCAACAACGCGTTTGCCAATCAGATGAAGAGAAGTAGTCACCGAGCCCAACGAGCTTCTGCCAGTTCCAATGTGACCAATGTGCGTTCAGAGTCTCGACCCGTGCTCCGGGGCCCATGACGCGAGTACTAGTTGCCGTTCCTCCGATGTTCGCCCACGGCCGCTCAATTCCCTCACCGTCTGTTCGTCCGACGCCTGGAAGGTAGTTCAGAGAGAATGACCTTTGACAAACATTAGTATGGGAATGAATGTGGAGTTTTGGGATGGCAAAACGCATTTGGTTGAGCCCTAAACAAAGCCGAACGACAGGCGGAAGGCTTTGCAACCGGGAGACCGCATCCTTGCCCCATTGGCAGGCGATGTCGTAGGAAACAACCACATTTAACCGTTGGTCGTGATGCCTCATCAGCGAAGCGAAGCAATAGTCAACATTCGCATATCTAGTAGTTCGTCGTAGCTTGGTGAACAGAGGTGTGCCGTGAAATGAAGCATGACATACCGCTCTCCCACCTGAAGGTCAGCTGCTCCATTCCTCTGGATGAATTCATGCCTAGCGCACACTCCAAGGCAGACTCCTGTCGCGGCATACCCTCTTGAGAATTTGGAATTGGCGTAGTCAAGCGCAGCTAACCCACTACAGGTGCTAATCTATGTTTCCAATTTGAATCCGAATCAGGCGTCACACGATGATATACCCAAACGAACCACATACCTCCTTCTGATCGGTGACCCCCAATATGTACTTACGGAAGGGTTCTCTTTCAACGAAGTAACCCCAATCGACACCGAGACCTGGGTCTTTCTTGACCGAAGACACCAGTCGCCGTTTCAAGCGAAAGCAAGCATCCAGCGCGATGAATAGAGTGTACAGGTACCTAACGATCAGGCGTAAGTCCGGCTTGTAACAAGCTCGTTCTGTGCGATGCTGTGCAAATCTCACCTTTTGGCACCAGAAACGAGATCCCATCCTGATGGAAGGTTAATGCCTGGTCGCGGACAGGCGGGGCATACAACCGTTAGGTCGCCATGTGCGGTTCCGTTGATTCCTGAGATCGAATGACCACGACCCCCTTGGATCAATGCCCACAGATGGCGATACTCTCTGTGCATTCGGATGAACTCCTTCATTCGGTACTGCCAGTGAGAGACAGTGTCAGTTCTAGGAGAGGTTAAGAAGATGGAATACGAACTGGCGGCGGGTTTTCAAGGGTGTTGTCCGTGAGCTTCTCTAGTGCCGCGTAGTAGTCGTACATAGTAACCTTTCCTTGCAGTGTATTCATTGAGAAATGATCCAGAAGATAAAACGTCGCACACGATTGAGGCTGGGAAATTGTGGCGGGGAACCATCGGCGTTGTAGAAGTTGTTGTCGAGGAAGACCATAATCTTTCACTTTCTCGCAGCCACAGAAGTCGAGGTGAATTACATGTAGCCCATTCACATGGATGACGACGAAATTAGATACTGATGTCGGCGAAGAGCATGTGACACCAATTGGATGACCTAGCTGGACGCGCAGTCCAAGATCCTTGAGCGTCGTTTTCTCATAGCACTGGCCGTTCCATCTCTAGGGAAAATGGCGGGATTTAGAATTATTAGACGGCGGCTCGCTGGGGGCCAACGTACCTCGACAAGATGTAGAGGCTGAGAGATATGAGCTTCGCAGCAGCACTTCTGACACATGGTCTGCTCGCCGAAGCAATCAGTGCAGCGAAAGGTCGCGCTCTCCTCCATGCGCTGAAAGCAACGTGCACATCCAGCTGAGCTTGATGATAGACGTTCCAGGGAAAGTATTTCCCGCATGTACTCCTCCCTAAATGGAACCCACTGGCGAAGCGGTTCATCCTGATTCGGACGTCAGACAAACGCCATGCGAACGACTTGAAGTTGGAGAGGTGACTCACTGAGGACGCATATCTTTTCTTCTCCCCTCCCTTAGTACTGGGGCCCTCCTTATTTTCATGTCCAGCACAGTCTTCCTCGTCCACTTCCGGCATCCATCCTGTGGCATAGTCTTCGTTCGTCGGAATGTCTTCGGTACGCGACTCGGGATTGACGTCGATATCGTCATCGAAAGTAGCGAATGAAGTTCCATGAGCTACCGATGGTTCGTTATAGTTTGATGGGGGCTCGAAGCGTGCTTTCTTTTGTGGAGGAGATGGAGGAGCGACGTCTAACGTTCTCGAGAAGGCTCTACGCCCGTCCGACGAAGTCCAGCCAATGGTGGCAGTAAAATTCACTGCGTCGTCATCGAGAGCATCCCGATCGATGTCAAAGGTCGTAACATGAGCCAGTCCACGTTTCTTCCCTGCGGTGGTGCGCATGGGGGCATGGGGCAGTAGGATGAGCAATGGTAGGGGTACCACAGCCGTGAACTTGGAGTAATTTCCGTTTGTCCGACCTAGTGAAGAATTAGCTACGGTGACCAGAAGTTTGGCTGAGATCGTTGACCTGAGAACCAGATGGAGTGATCTTTCAAGGTGATCTGCGAATGCCAACCTACTTCCGCCCCTTGAGCTCCTGTCCAGCGTTCCCTGATGGCAATAGATCGACCCTTGACCTTGAATATTGAATAGGCACTAGTCGTCGTACCTATACTCCCACCGAAACCGACCGATCGTGTACTTCTCGGCTTTTCCCTCCGTTCACCAAAGTGGGATTACACCCTTTGAAGCCGGCATCAACACTGGGATAGCAAGCATTTGGCAGGCATTGCACATTTAAGGATGTGGGGGCGCAGAGGTATCTTGCTTGAGTCGGGTATTTTGAGTCGGTTTCATCGTTGAAATTGTTTTTCTTGCCATCATCAACACCTCGGATGCAGAGTTCTTCAGCCCCACTTCAGGTGTTGACGTTAAGTTGACGGTGACGCTGAGGTGGCTGAGGTATGAATTTTCTAGTGACTGTGGGAAGAATTTTCTGGTGACTGTGGGAACCATGCGTCTTTCATTTCTAATGCACCTCGACGCACTCAAGCCCGCTCGCACTGGAGGTAAATAGTCTTTGGCTTAAGAGCTTTTGTATGCATAGCATCTATGTATATCTATGTGCACATATCAGTTCCTCAAACGGTGGAGCCTCATAGCTTCGTAACGGTTTCGATCACTCACAAGTCCCTGTTCTTCCCCTCATAGCCCCTTTCGACAAAACACAAAACCAGTCTTGCTGTGGCGCTTACATAAAGGCCTCCTTTGCTCATCCCGGACGCGTTCACTGAAACAGAAGGGCCCGAGAAGAGAATTAATGGGATCCGCGGCAAGTAAGAGTCTCTCTTTCACTTCAGACTTCTCCTCTCCACTTTGTGTTCTTGTTGGCGAGAACAAGTTCAAAACTGCGCTTGGCAACGAGGGACGCGAGGGCCTGACCCTAGGCTACGCGACTTCGCGGTCAAGGAGCACATTTCGTTCTTCTTGAGCCTCGGATGTTTGAGTACAGCGAAAGCCTGACCTTAGGCGGCGCGTACTCATCTCACTCCTTCTGCTTGGGCGTGGTCATCTATGTTGATTGTTGATTTTGAGAAGATGCTGGAGTGTACAGCGGCAGTTAGGGACGCGAGGGCCTGACCCTAGGCTGCGCGTCTTTGACGACGAAATACACTTCGGAGCTGAGAGGTGGTGGCTGGCTGAGTTGCCTGCGCTCAAAGAATGAAGCTGAAGTCTCGCACATACTATATACGCTTGGCTAACTGATCCTCTACGCGTTTGAAGGCCGAATGTCAAACTTCGGTAGATGGCTTTCACCCCTCAACTTTTCCCTGCGAGTCGATGTCAACTTGGAAGACTTCGCGCAGAATGTCACGCAATCTAGTCAGGCCGCAACCCATGATGAGGATGTTGGTTCCTATCCGGACATTGTCCAAGGCCCCGAGTCTGCCTTGCCAAGTCCGCTCGAAGTAGACCAGCTGTTAGCGAAGAAAATGCCGCCCCCCGCGAATTCGGAGACCAAGCCCTCAAAGGGTGATGCTTTATGTTCGAGCACCTCGAACTCGACCAAGAAACAACTCTCAAAGGCGGCACAGGACCGGGCGAAGCGCAGTCGAGAGTACAAACATGCCCAGAGAAGAAAGAAACAAGCCGAACTGCAAAAAGAAGCTGGCACTTCCCTCAAGGCCGTTTCCTTACGGCGTGCAATGGCTGCGAAGTGTGTCGCTGCTAGTACGACTTCTCTCTCAGATCAACGCCACGCCCCGTCTGGTTATGCAGGATACGCCAGCAGGCAGAGAGCCCCTGTCGGAAAGGAGCTCTCTGGGCTCTTAGAAGACGGATTCGAGTATATTGATTGGGACGGTGTGTAAGTCAAAGAATATCCACATCTACATATCTTTACGCGATTCGTGCTTACTATTTGTGTAACCTCACAGGAGCGGTATATACATGCTTGATCGCAACGATCGCATAATCGTTTGCGGAGGTTCTCCGAAAGCGACCAGCGAATGGGAGCAAGTTTCAATTGATGCAGTGAACGCTATTAAGGAAGCCCGAGAGAGATGTCGTTTCACGGCGGGAGACCAGAGTCATCGCCGTGGAAAGTTCCCCGCCATGGCACGAGGTATCTTATACGGAAACGGCCTCTTCATTCCCAGCAATATCGGACCCAACACTTTGTATCGGAGAGAGGCTATGGATACCTTGCTCGAGAACGAGGCCTTAAAACGAATCGCAGGATTCCAATCCTGTCTCCTAGACGCGTATGCCCCAGAACAAGGGAAATACTACAGAGTTAACCTATCTGCTCTCATGGAAAGGGATCCCCGCCTTCGAAAGAACTTCGATAACAGTTCCTTTGCTGCGATCACAGTCAACTTCGGACCAAGAACAGTATCCGTACCTCATGTCGATCACGCAAACTTAGCCACTGGGATGTGTGCACTTACCGCCCTTGGTGACTTTGATCCAGATGAAGGTGGCCAACTAGTCCTCTGGGATCTTAAAATCATCATTCGGTTTCCACCCGGTTCGACGCTGTTATTTCCATCCGCGTTGATAAAGCACTCCAACATCCCTATCCAAGATCAAGAGCAACGATATTCCGTGACCCAATATTCCTCCGGAGGTCTCTTCCGTTGGGTTGAGAACGGCTTTTGCAGCGACAAGGACTCCGTCATTCCTGGTGGAAAGGAACGACAGGCCTGGGAGCAAGGCCTTAGACGTCTACAAGTGCGTATCCCTCAAGCCACCAGTCCCGACGAACAGTCATCGATGTAGCCCAGTCTCACAGACATGCGTGTCATCTCTCTTTTTTTTTCTTGAACTCGTGTCTTGTCATTTCTAAGCATGCTTTTGTAAAAAGTCCATACGCAATTGATCTTGTACTTATTTTCTTCGTCCAGATTAGTTCAGTCCCACCAATCAGTTGTGGAGGCGACATGAGTTCGGATTGACTCTTCCTGTCAGGGTCACACTCACGAAACAGGTAGGGGTAGGGGTAGCTCGAACGGCACATATATAACAGAAAATCTAGCAAGCAGGTACAGGCTTGAATCCTTTCATATCGCCCTCAACTTTGCCGTCTTGCACATTCTATCATTTTCGTCGTTTTCGCTATGGCCTCTTTTGAACACCATTACTGCTCCCCGTTGCTCGTTCGCAAGGACACCACCATCCCCCTCGGCGAGCTAGACCCACCGTTCTACGTGGTTACCTGGGGTAATATGGCGAACATTTACCTTGAGATCAACAGGCAAGTTTTAGCCGTTCATTTCACTCAACCAAATAACGAACGACAATCCCCTTTTGCAGGGCTCATGTGCTTGACGTCGTAATGAAAGGAGGACGTTCGCAAAGATATGAGCAGATAGGCGACGCTCTCGAGGGCGTTAGGCATTTTTGCATGGCACACCACCCAGACGCTGTTCATACTTGCATTTCAAGCCACTACCGTGTGCCTATTCACTCTGTCTTAGAACGTTTCCCTCCGAAGCCCGCTGGCGTGACCATGGACGTGGAATCAATGCTGTTCATTGAAGACGAGGACCATGCGACCGAGGATCCTACACAAGAAATTCCCTCGAACATTCCTGCGGAGGTTGATGAAGCTCTCAACAACGGCGACCATCTCTATCCTACTCCCAACGGTTCACGCGAAGGCAGCCCTGAGATACCTCCTCTTCCCAGCCGTGACACTTCGCCAGACCTACCTCCTGCAAGACGCAACTCGCCTGATCCAAACGTACCCCAGGCTCTCTCAGCCGTCCCGCAAGGCGTCCGAGTCAGAAACCTGAAGCCCATCTGGTATCTGATACGCCTCAGAAACAATTGGTCTTTTTTGTTCGCAAATCGGTACGTCTGATTCGCTCGTGCTGACGTAGCTTGGAGTTTGCTCATTGGCCTCTTCTTTCTCGTTATCTTGTAGATCCCCTGCCTTAGCTCTCTTGAACCTCTTTCTCAGTCGGGGGTGTGCAGGAGAGTTCTCGCATGGCCCGTTGCCCGATGGTGACTTCCGTATCCTGAAGAAAAGGCCTTCGGACGGCCAGATCGTGTATTATGCAGTACGCGGATTCTATCGCTACGGCGTTTTCTTAGATTTGTGGGTGTCTGACTTTTGTGGTCTGGTTACTTCACTAATCCCCGCGTACTAGCCGCTTTGGTGTTGAAATATTGAGCCAAGGAGTTGGTGTTCACCATGCTCCCGCATCCATGATGATTACCACCGAAAAGATCAAGGCGAAAAAAATGGTCTCGAGCCGATTTTTCAAGGGAGTTCGGAGACATCCAGAGGGAGGAATTGGGCATATTTTCTGGAGAGAACTAGGGTCTCGATTGTCTGGTCGCGGATCGGTCGTGGTTTTTAGAGATCGGTAGGAACAAAATAATTTCTGCGTAGTACAATTTCTTTCATTCAGCCCTAAATCTAAATATAAATGTCCCGATGCAATTTTATGTGTTTCTCTTGTTCTCCGAGCGGCGGCGCGTGCTACCCTATGAATTTGCCCCCCGGCCCCCGAGATTTGGGGCGCAGACTTCGGAGGCACGCAATGCTATCCTGTGGCGCTTTGAGATGGTTTTACTTGGGTTGTCATAGCATATTGAGTAGGCAAGGGTTGGTTTATAGCAGTGATTGGTGCTATAAAACTTTCTGGTTGTCACATTCGATCACCAGGGGAGCCCCCTGAGTCCCAAGACTTAGGAAATGAGCGATATTCTGTCGCACCTGGGCGAAAGCACAGTGATCGGGATGTCGGTGTCCTAGTCCAAGTCAACTGGTGCTACGCAATTGTAAACGCTTTCGACCTTACACAGACACTAGTATCCCTTTCCCGTCCCGTTCATCTACGCACATTCAATGGACACTCCACACACTGCTGCATCCGACGTGGAGGCCTCCTTACCTTCTCAGCACGGTGTCCCCGTCGACGGAGACCATCCAAGTGATTTGACCGCTGAGCCGTCAGGCTCTCTTCTCGATACAGCTAGTGCTGCAGGCTCGGGAGACATTGCTCCACTCAACGATGAAGTTGAACGTGATGGTGTCCCAGTCGATGATCCCGCCGCTTTCATTGATGAGGCGGCTGTCATCATTGAACCTAGCAAGGACCGCGACGATGACGACGACGATGACGACGACGATGGGGATGACGGCGAAGAAGAGGTGGTGGGGAAGAAGAAGCCTGGAAAGAAAGGGGATTTCAAGGGAAAACGGCTGAAGTACCTGAAAGACGCACAAGCAGCTTACTTCGAAGCCTCGGCCAACGGGAAAGCGGGAGTCAGTGATTGGTACACCAACTCGTTCTTTCCCGCCTACTTTGAAGAGTTCCACTGGGCCGTTCCATGGAATTGTGACTCGGTGAAAGACCCTTCGAAGCTTCCGCACAAGGATGACGACCAGCTTACGCAGGCGCAGCGAGACGAGAAGGGGACGAAGACCAAGGCTCTGAAGAAGGTATGTTTCGTCTTGGCCCATCTCAGTAAATTGTTTCTAATAGTACCCATCTAGAAAATTAAGACTTGGTTCAACACTAACCGAAACACTGTACGCACGAACTCAGGCAGCAATCACGCGTGGAATCCCTGGCTGAAGAAGCTGAAAGAGGGTTGCCGAGTGAAGCCTCGAAAGCCTCAAGCATCACAGTTCTATATGCACCATCCCGACTTCAAAGGCAAGGTCGACGCCGAGTACGATAAGCAGTGGGCGATGTCAAAGAAGGACAAGCAGTTTCGGATGTCCACACGGTATAACGTTGCCAAGGAGCTTCTTTCCAAGGAGGTGGACGGTGTGAAGGCGCGGATCGACCGTGAGCTGGAGGAATCCCATGCTCGCGCGATGGCGGAGTACCAGAAAGGAGTCTGGTTATTTAATACAGTGGAGGACCGAGAAGAGTAAGTGAGCACAATCGTCTTTCATGTAGTTTCGAACTAATCGTCTTGAACCCGAACCCACGAATTTCACAGTGCTCTTGATTCCATGACGTCTGTAATCCAGCCGTTGCTCGACGGTATACACCAGATTACAGGGTTTCACGTTGGTTTTTTCGCAGCTGGATCTCGGCGTGGCTCCAACGGAGACAATGGGAAGTTTGATTGTTTAAGGTGCGATTTTTCACCGTTAAACGTCAGCGATACCACAGCTCACTCCGAGTCCACGACCCCAGTCTCACTTCGGGTACTTGCGCCACCACAAAGAGGGAACTTCGTGAAGTGGACCCTCAAGCCTTTACTCAGCTGATACGAACGTTTACAAAGATAGTGGTTAGTGCATCAAAATGTGAGTCGCCATTTTATATTTTTCTGCTTCCTAGCACCTGGGTCCTGATCTAGTGAATCCCCTTCAGCGAGCAATTCTGAGGGCGACAACGGTCGAGTTCAACCTAATGACTCTCAGCGAAAGGCATCGACTCCCGCACCTGCACCTGCACCCTCCACTTCAAGCCAGTACGTTCTAACTCCTGGTCCCGTTCGGCGCTCTACAGCCAACAACCAAGCGCCACGAACGTCACCATTACCAACCGCTCCCGCTCCCGCTCATTCCTCCTTACCCTCCACTCACCGAGAAGGGTCTACTTCGGCTGCAACTTCTCAGGAGGTCATTGTTCAAAATGCGATGGACGCAGTGCGAAAAATTCTGGAGGAAGGGAATCACTTCAATGCCAACGAACACCTTCTCCGCTCGATCGTCGGCCTCAAAGGTCAGAAGAAATCCGCTCGCATCGCTGAACTTCTCGCGATGGCAGACTACGCGTTTGACCGGGAGAATAATATCGCTAAGAACAAGTATCTCTTCAGTCAGCTGGGTATCGACAGCGATGTGGGGGACCTGTTTGGATCGAGGGCGGTAGAGCGTCTGGAGTCTCCGCCTCGGGGAGATGATGACGACTTCGTTGCCAGCGAGTTCACAGAACGTCAAGCCTCGAAAACAACCGCTAGCCCGCGCAAGACGAGAAGCTCTACCAGTGGGAAACCACCCTCAGTCCGCGCCGGCAACAAGAGGTCGCGGGAAGGGATCGATGACTCGGCACCCGAAGACACCACCCATCCAACCGCTCGTCAGACCCAAGCTCCATTATCAACGCGTAGTCAAGGAAAGCCGTCATCGTCTCGNCAAAAAGTCTTCAAGCTCGTCGGGGAGCAAGCGTCCCGAGTGGTTCGAAACGGCATGGCAGTATTTGAGCAGCGACGAGCGGATCGCCCTCTATGGACCAACTTGGGAAAAGGTACTGGCTCTTTGGGAAGAGCTAGAGAAAGGGGAAGGGTTTGAAGCCAATGTACGTTCCTGTGTCCTTGCTTAATCAATTCATCACTCACACTCGTTGGCTTAGGGCATGGTGCTGAGTTCAGTGAAACGACCTAAAGAAGTACGCCTGTGGATCAAGTCCGCACGTCCATACCACCGGCTCCCTTCCTTCAACCCCGTCAATTATGGCAAGACATGGTGGCTGTGGTGGATGGCAAACGGGGGTTGACCAGACTAGTAAAAGTAAAGGTGGGCCGAAGTGCCCGACTTTTACTTTCGCACGTACACACGTGATGATAGGGGCTCTTGGAAAAATCTTGGCAAGGCGGGATGGGGCGGGGTTAAGGCGGGGTGGCCAGTGGCGAAAAATCAAAAAATCCACCAAGTTCAAACTTCCCTATAAAACATCTAATATACATAAAATATACATAGAAAGAGCAAATTCTAAGCTACCGCTCCCTCGGTGCATACATATATGTTGGATCTCCATTCACGCGTGTTGCAGGGGCAGGGTACTGTGAGTAGTACATCTGGCCCGCCGATAACCAGTTGTATTGATTGTGCGATACGCTTGATGCTGATGACATATGTGACGTCTCAGCTGCTAGAGCATGATTGGAGAAATATGCTTGAGGCTGGGTGGCTGACATGAATGGAGTGATGGTCGAGGAAGAGTGAGAACTTGAAGCGGGTGCTTCAAGTGTCGGAGTCAACGTACACTGATGTGAGAATGGCTGCCGAAGATTTTGAGATGGCAAGGGAGTGATGGTTGGGTAATACTGTGGTTGAAATGCTGAGGGTTCTCCCCACGATATAGATGGCGCCGGAACCAAAGAATTCAAACTTGAAGGTGTTTGTTCTGATGATACCAGATCTTGTGAGGCAGGAGAATATGATTGTGAGGGTACTGGCGTTGAGTTTGCTCCATCTGATACCTGGTATTGAGGCTCCTCGAGGTCTGGCTCCCGGGAGTCATTTTCGGCGTCAACATCAACTTGGCTGAATGCGTCATCAGCAAGGACCAATTTCCCCTTCACTGCTCGGCCCTGGTCTTTACGAGCTTTGACTCCACGGGGGGGCTTGAGTGTCTTCTTAAGGGCTCGAAGCCCCTTCAATTGAGTCGCCATTGATTGAATCTGCGCGTCGACCTCTTCAAAATTTTCAAGAGTCTCCTGGTTTTGAAGGCTCTTGGCGTGCTTTGCCATTTTGCGCTTGAGATTGATGCCGAGACGATGGCCAACCGTGTTGTGCTGATTCGGAAGTACATGGTCTTCTTCAGCACGTCTGATTTTCTCGACAGCGGTTTTGTCATATTCGCGTGCACTAGTTAGGCCAAGTTTAGGTCCAGGGGTGATGGGAGTTGGTAAAAGGCAATCAACTCACGTTAGAATAGCTTCCAAGAGCGATAGCGCAATTCCTGTCCTTTGGTTGGTTGCCGGATGTGAGCCTTCGTTCATATTTGTATCGGCCGGGCTGAGTATCCAGTCCTCGCGTTCGATCTTCGAGTGATGCATATTTATAGTTGGCACAAACCATGGTGCCGCTTTTTTGTCGACAGCCCAGTCTGAAGGAAGAGATTCAGCACAGACAGTGAGGGTGTTAGGCAAGAGGAGACCTACCACGAATATGCTTATTGCTGTGCTTTTCGCACCACACCATCAACTCGTCAATTTCAGCTTTTGTCTTGAGATGGGTAATCTGGCGGATCCTCTTATTGTCTTCGTGAGAGATATGGTTGACCAGTTTATCGAGGTCCCTGAAAGTGTACATTAGATATCAGCTATGATTGTAGCTACGGAGATAGAGTCTATAGGCATACCTATCGAGATGGACCAAGCAAACACGGAAGATATGTTGAACGATTGCTTGAGGGTCATCCTCATGGACGAGGCGCTTCTTCTCAGGGATGGACCGATTGCGTTGAACAAGATCATCGCCTGCGCCATTCATTTGCGGTTTACTCCCATCCACTAAGATCGTGCGGATGCCCTCTCCGTGCATGAACTTGAACTTGACCGGCTTTCCGGTGACAAGTTCAACCGTGTCCCATAGTGACGTCCATACGGTCTGAAATGCTAAGCGTGTCTCACGGGTCATGTAAATTCGAGCAATGCATACACCTGCACATCCAACTGTCAGCATCTTATATGATAGATTTTGGAGGAAATGACAAACGTAAATTGAGACGATCGCTCCAAACCACAACCTCCCACTCCTTCCAATCTGACTCACCAATCCGCTTATATGTGTTATCATGTAACGTAGTCTTGACCTCGTGGAAGAGCGAGGCGAGAAATGGATTCATGGTGACGACAACATTGCCAGCGTCACCCAGAGAAGTAAAAACTTGATGAATGTACTGTTCTGACGGCGGGAGCTTCTTTTGTTCCTCAAGGTGGATGTGGAACACGCCTTCAAGTCCTGTACCCTCTGGATATTCTTCCTTCTTGATGGTTCGTATGATTGTGCGTCGCTGCCGGGGGTTTGCAAGCGCTGGATCAATTCGGGACGGGGGTTGGATAATTCCTTGGGCAACGGCGACTATATTCAACAATGTTGTGTTACAGTAGATAGCCTTAATTTACTCAAAGTCCCTTACCCGTATCAAGTTTCACCATCGAAAGTCCAAGTACACCCACTTTACGAGCAGCATCTCCGTATATCTTCTTCGCTTCAATAGTTGGCTTGAGGTGAGCCGGCATAGGGTGGTTGTGAGGGTGTTCGAGAACGACGAGGGCTCGGAGATCTGAGCGATCGACTGGGGAGATGATCATGATCTTGGTGGGGCAAGCGCGGCGGACGAGACTCCCAGTTATTATTTTTCCATGGGTGTCAAAGTGTGTGTATGCTATAGAAGGAGCATGCGTAAAAGAACCACACGGGTGTCGCCTTGGGTGTTAATGAGATACGCAATTTTCCCAGTCTTTAGGACAGGCCAACAAGAAAGAAAGTCGTCGACATGGACGATACGCTCGGGAATTGACTGCCGAGAGATCTTCTCGTCATTTGCAGTGGTTTCCTTGGATTTACCCTTTGACTGTCTTGGTTTCTTGATGACGGCGCCATCTTCAGAGTCGGAAATCTCAATCACATCCGCACTTCTGGTCGCTCCGCGCTTTCGTTTAGTTGGAGGATCCACAAATATCACCTCATCGTCCGCCTCCTCCTTGATTGTTGGCAGCTTAGGAGGAGAAGAGCGCGCAGTTTCGCGCGGGACTGTTGTAGAGCGATTTGCATGTGGTGTGGTTGGGTACGCAGGTGTAATCGACCGGCGTGGGGTGCTGGGCATCGACCGACGAGGGGTACTGGAAGGGCTCGGAGTAGATGGGACAGGTGTGGTCGAAGCCCTGCGCTGTTGCGTATATGTGGTGTACCATTTCTTCAGTGCCTTAAAGAGCACCCATTCGTTCGCATTCTCAAAGGAGTATTCGTCGTCGTCGCTGATGGCAAGTAGCTCGGGCTCGATAGTCTAATGAGACAGATCAAAGTTTCAATACGAAGCCGGCATAAAAGGGGATAGAGAACCATACCTCATCACGATATTGAAGTACGAGCTCACGGCCCATAATATTAAGTAGACGAGTAAGCTTCTCGTCGTCGGAGGCAGGGATCTGGGAGGAGCAAGGGCTCGACATCGCGCAGATTTCCCAGCGGGGTAGGTGTTGAGGAAAGAGAGTGAGAGGATTGTGGCCTCACATTTTCGAGACCACATCCTGTCCACAGAGAGCAGCGGCCACATATTTGCGATAAACAAACAAAGGCGGGGAGGCTGGGGGCGTGACTGCGTCGGGGTGGCCACAATGAACTTGGAGGGAGGAGGCAAGCCGTCGCGCCAAGGAGTTCCCACGCCACCTAACTATTATCCTGAGNTTTTATTTTTGTATTTTCTGAGTTTTACTCGACCACCTTACTATTACTACTTTCGTATACTTCCATGGCAAACAATCCTGAATGGCGTAAGACGACAAACGACGGCCTATACCTTCTCCCCGGCGATGCTGGAGACTGGGGAGATCATCTGCCCGCAACGGGGCTGAACGGCTTTCTCAGTATATTGGTGGGTTTATCTTTTTGGCGCGAGAACGCTTCCGATGTATGCCCATCCCTGAAACCGTGGAGGATGGCGTTAAGCGATGTGGAATGGGTGCTTGGGCAGTTGGTCAATGAGGCCCGCGAGGACGAGGACTTTGAACCGCCCGCGAAACGGTGAGTACTAGACGCATCCTCTCTTTGATAATGGCTGATACCTGTCTTAATAGTCTGCATCGTGACGTCTGAGACCATCAACACGCCGGACGATCAAATATGGTTGATGTATGGTTGATATGGATTTTTTTTCGCCGTTTATTTCATGTTTTTCTCATTTATTTTATTTATCATTTCATTTCAAAAATATTGCAGCCCCTTTATTCCCTATGGAACTCCCCTTAGTTTACTTTTCGCGCCATTTTTTATTTTTGATTATAATTTCTTTTCAGAATAATATTAGATACCAATTTACCTAGGGGCTTGTCCCTAATACACTCCTGACAACGTTGTTTCTTATAATACATTATAGTCTCGCCTCAACCTAGCAGTATAAGTCATTGTGCTGCTCAATGAGTTGTATAGTCTTTGCAAAATTCATTATAGAGCTTATAATTCAATATGGCACGTCTCACCATAACTTATACAATTCATTATGGTGGCCATAATGAAATATACACAGACTGAGCATAACTTATAATGTATTACATGCTCTGTCTATGATGGCTTGCATCTCTCTAATGAATTATAGCTGACTTACAATGAATTGCAAAACCAACTTACCTAGGAAAAATGGATTACACTTAGGGTAACTACCCAGGCTATGATTCCTTTTTCTTACAGCATGAGCTGCTTGTCGAGGATGGACAAGAAATTGGACGAGTTGATGAAGATCGCAGTGCGGCCGGATGTCCCGGATTCGGATGACTTGGTTGGGTGGACGGAGTGGTTCGAGGAGGAGGCGAAGGAGAACGGTTCGGATGTGGCGGCCGAGGCCACGCGCCTCATCGAGCTTTTCACGATGATTCGTGATCAGCACCAAGTTCCATCGTCAGGGACCTCGGAAAGTCGGCCGGTGCCCATCGAGGACGGTACGGCGTCGAACATGGGTGGAAGTGGGAAGGGTGCGGATGCGGATGGGGATGGGGAGGGGGAGAARGATGAGGATGATATGGACATGGRGGARGATGASTAGRTCTCCGGCTGCGTCGGCCTCGGACCCGNAAAAACGTACTKGTATGCTACAACTACGGACTTGTAAATACTTAGCTTTGTTTTGTTTTTTGCTTTGTTGTTTTGCTGCTTTTTTTTTTTTGATTATATAATTGTCTGTTTGGTAATATGTGTGAATAAGGAAATCGGAGGAGAGGAAAGAAAGAAATGAAATGAAAATATCTACTTTCGGCCGGGTGCGAACCAAGACGGACCCGGCTTCGTGGGGCAGCGTTTGTGGAAGTCTTGAACTGCTTCGATGGCGTTTCCTAATTCATCGGCCGGTTCCCATGTTTCTGCTTCGTCGGTCTCTTCATAGCCCAGCCACCTGACCAAGTAGTGGAGCTGGCATCTTGTTTTGCGACGGTCGTATTTAGAGTCGACGATTTCCGAGACTTCGTATTCCAAGGCCGAGTTGACTTCGACAGGAGGAGGAGGAGGGATGACTCGGCCTGGAATGGTATTGGGCTTCTCGGGTTCCAGCATGGAGACATGGAAGACGGGGTGGACTCCACGGAATTGGGCGGGGAGTTTGAGTTCAAAGGATAATGGTCCAACTTGCGCGAGTACTTCATAAGGACCGAGGTACTTGTCCGATAGTTTCTTGGACGGCCGAGTAGTGCGGAAGAATTCGGAGTCAACAAAGACTTTCTGTCCAGGAACGATCTTCGGGGCAGGTGTCCTCCGTTTGTCGGCCGGGCCTTGGTATCGATCTTGAGCTTCCTTCATCGATATCCGGAGTTGCTGATGGACGGAGTCGATGTCCGTGACGAATGTCTTTGCTCTGGCCGATGCGAGGTCGTATTCGGGGTGGATGGCAAGGTTCGGGTTGTAGCCTTTGTTGGCGAAGAAAGGGGAGACGCCGGTGGTGGCGCTGGGGGCATTGTTGTAGGCGAACTCGGCTATGGGGAGGAGTTCGGCCCAGTTGTCCTGTTGGTAATTGCAATAAACCCGTAAGTATTGTTCCAAGGTCTGGTTAGTCCGTTCCGTTTGTCCGTCTCCTTCGGGGTGATAACCCGATGTTAGGGACGAAACTGGAGGGACAGGGGGAGGCCCCTAAGGACCGTGGGAATGACGTCGGAGCGGAGCATAGCGGAGCTACGCCTCCTAGAACAATACTGAAACGGAGTCTTGGCCTCAACTTATAGGTTGTGCCCTCCGCATCTCTCGCTGGGTGACTCCAATTTAGTAGACACCCCTATAGAGCGGAGGACGTCGGAGATAGGGGTCCGACGTCGGAGCAAGAGGAAGAGCGGGGTGATGGGATACCAAGTGAAGACGAGGGAGGATGATGAAGACTGACGAAGTCAGAGTTGGTGTTGTTTGTCGGAGAAGGGGCGGAGCCGACGTTGGAGCGTGTCCCTAGTGACTAGCACTCTGCGGAGAGGAGAGGATTGCAGAACATTAATATTAGAGCTGAAGAACAAGGTACTGAAGTACTACACTTACAGTGACTCAAAAAACCGCCCCAATGTTGGGTACTTCTTGGAAGAATGGTTAATAACTTGTCAACGGCTAATCGTGGGAATTAGCGCCGAGTGTATCGGAGGTAGCCTAGCATCCTGGCTACTTGGGACTACTCGGGTTTTAAGGTCTAAGGCACTGGTTAATATTCTATCAAATTTATAAAAATATTCATCATTGATCCAGGTTTTTTTGCTGGCATGCTTTTTTGACAAAATCCATGATTATGCCTTATTATCTTAGCTTGCATCAATTCCAGCTCTTATTCCTTTTGGAACCTGATTCTCTGACTTCTTTTCTCCAGGAAACACATAGGGGTTACCCCTTCAATGCCTTCTCAGCATGAGTTTTGAAGCCCTGAATATCATACATGTTCTCTATGATGTGGAATAGACATTTAAGATACAAGGGGCAAACTGCCTATGTCAGACCCTCAAATACAGTCTATTCACTCTCTGTGCCAAGCCTAGAATGTATTGAACAAGCGGTAGTGTCTTTATTGCTAACTTTTCTGCTTTTGAATTTAGTCATATTTGCATATACCCACTTTTTCAGCCAGAGAAACATACTTTAAGTCTGGAAACCATAATGAAAATCTTCCCACATAGTGTTAGGCTGGAGCCTATAGCATCCATTGCAATGCCCTATTCAAATGATTCCCCAACAGAGCCCTGGATGTGAGCAAGCAAGTAGGCAAAATCTCAAGTCATGTGTTTGACCATGTTTACAGCATACACATGGCCCAATAGTTGTATAAGGTTGAAAAATAGTCTATGGCTCTTGATTAGCAGAGTTTAGCAGCCTCAAACCTACTCAAAGGTGATGCTTTCAATATTGTCATATGTATGCAGCCTGCAAACTCAGCAATTAATTCCAGCCAAACAGAGCTAGATTCTACCAAGGACTACTTTGGACAGTGTAGAGCATGCCTGACTGCTTATTTGACAACTCTCAAATGTGGACAAACTCCTGTTTATTAATCTATGTGCAGCAGGCAAGGTCTGGCCCATTTATTCACGCTTTTGTGAGGTTGCCATAGGTTTTGCTAACATTAAACCAGTGTACCGGCTTAGACTCCACTATGGGGGTCTAATATGGCAAATGGGACTTGAATTCAGCCCCTAGTATGAGAAGAACAGGCAAATTCTAACCAAAGAAGGATAATATTCAGGCAACGTGGTAGAATGACATAGTTGCCCAAAGCTCAAGGGTTTGTGGCTACTCCCATGTATGGGATGGACCATATGGATGTAAAAGAGTGTGGGAAGCACTACAAAGACACTGGGATGTGTTTCCGGCCTCTTGAGATCAAAATCATATTAGAAATATAGCAGCNAAAAAAACTGGATCAATGATGAATATTTTTGTAAATTTGATAGAATATTAACCAGTGCCTTAGACCTTAAAACCCGAGTAGTCCCAAGTAGCCAGGATGCTAGGCTACCTCCGATACACTCGGCGCTAATTCCCACGATTAGCCGTTGACAAGTTATTAACCATTCTTCCAAGAAGTACCCAATATTGGGGCGGTTTTTTGAGTCACTGTATATACTACCTATGAGGAAACCATGAGGTATCAATGAGGCGGAGCGAAGTATAGTACTGGAGGTCAACCCAGAGTAGACCGAGTAAATGGGATAAATAGGAGATAGGGGCGGAGCTCCGAAGCGGAGATGGTGGAGATCCGACGCTCCTAAGTACCCTATAATGGTCAGGGGTATGGGCTTGACCAGACCATGACAGTACCTCCCCTTTAACGCCGAAACCCCGGAGAGGCTAAGTAAGTAAAGAAAAAACTCGGAGTAAGCGGAGCTGGCGGAGGGGTAGCTAAAATAAAAATGAAGTCCAAAACACTAAGTTCAACCAAAAGATAAGTAAGAGTCCAATCACAACCCAAAAGAATTGAAAACCAAGGCGACACCAGCAGAGTCGGAAGCACAATGCTCCGAAAAAAAAAAGATTGTGAAGATCAACTTCACAGGTGGCGGAAATGCCGGTAGAGATGACTTAAAAAAGTCGGAGAGGTCGGAGTTCAGGGTTAGGAATGGGATATGTAACTTGTATTTCGTTGTCGCATCAGTCAGCGGACTGGAAAAGGACTTGAAGTAAGTTGAACTCCACATAATCTAAGTGAAAATCCACCCAGGAGGGCCCATGGGAGCGCGGAGCTCCGATGTCGGAGGTCGTCAATGAAAGGAGTGATGGAAGGAGGAGATTCGGAGTTGGTTGAGAAGTGAATGGAAGTGGAATCTTCGTTTTAAGAGTTTTCTTGAAAGGAAAAAAGCAAAAATGATCGGAGATGCGTCGGAGGCGTCGGAGATG
>JAPEVF010000635.1:0-26555 GCA_029747585.1 Pleurotus djamor
ATGGGCATGCGCAAACCCATTCGTTTTTCCACCCCTACCAAAACGGACAGAGGAGGGAATCAAGGAGAGCGCGGACATTTCAGATGCGATCGCGTCGACAGCGTCATCTTCTAGAGGCTTCGTGCTTTTCGCAATTGCTTTGGGTGTTGCGTCAGCCTGGTCATGGTGATCCCTCGTATCAACATCCATGTCTTCGCTCTCCGTTGCATCCCCAGATTGTGTGTCAGAATCATCGCTATCGGCCTCAGCCGACCGGTTCCTAGGGTTATTGGAGGCTGTTCGCCCCTCCTGCTTGATAACCGTCTCCCTGGCTTTCCATTGACCTCTGATCAAGCTAGCACCATCACCCCACTTCTTCAACAGACCACCGATGCCTTTGTTGGTGACTGCGAAGAAGTATTCCTTTGGATATCCGTGGGCTTGTATGAGATGCAGCCTTCGCGTCTTTGGAGTCGCGAAGGTCTTAGGGCAAGTCGCAAGGTGGCACGCGAACTGCTCGTCAAATCAATTAGCGAGGCTGAATGAAGGGCAAACCAAGGCAATCTATACTTACAATTTTTTCACCACGTTCCTTCCTTATAGTGGCTAGCGTATCATGACACTCCGTTTGGTGCTGATAAGAAATCAGACATCAATGAAATTATACCAAAATCGGTCTCCGTGTACATGGCACGGTGCAAAGATGTCAAAGACACGCACCAAGTCGAGCAGCCTTTCATCTGGGAACACACAACCACAGCCGTTTTCCTCACATACATGAGCATGATATTTGGCGTAGTGCGCCTCCAGATCCCTCGAATGAGCAATCGGTGTATGACGGTGGTGGCATGTCGGTGGCAAGGAACAGAAGAGAGGACGACTCTCTGGTAGCGTGGAATCTGAGTCAGATATCTGCGAGGTTGGAACCGTTCTTGAGGATTTCGATGGAGGAGACGTTGCCGTCGTTGATGAGTTCGACGACGAGCGCGATGAGGACTGCGTGCGCGGTCGCTTCGTGGACGTTGACATTGAGGGAATCAAAAGCTAAGGACGCCCCTAATATCTGTGACTCATTGGTGTAAGTACTGTCACCGTACCCCTGATTGTGTGACCGCTTCGAAGCTCCAGTTCATTCGTGACGACCATGTCTTCAAAACGCAAATGGGACCAGCCTGCACCAGGAGAAGAGGCCACACCGAAAGTGGAGGAATCAAAGTCTGCTGCAGATGCAGCAGCAGCTGCGGCCGCCATCGCTGCCAAAATTGCTGCCCAGTTCGCCAATGGTAGCCTGGGTGGACTTGGGAAGGATCCCCATGACGGAGACTTCACCAAAGACATCGACATCAATGACCTCAGGAATCGGTGCGTATCCTTTTGTCTCCTTAATGACGCGTAATCTGAAACTTTCCTGAAGGTACATGTTGACCAAGGGCACAACTCAAGCGCAGGTCAGAAATTTGGTTATTTTTCCTGGCCCTTTTCTCAATCGTCCTTCTCTATAGATCAACGAAGAAACTGGTGCATCCGTGAGCACGAAGGGTGTATGGTACCCCGACCGGACCAAAGCGACGGACAAAGACCCTCCTCTATACCTGCACATAGCCGCTTCTTCACAAGAAATGTTGGATAAAGCAGTAGAGAAAGTAAACGAACTTATTAACATTGACCTTGGCTCCCTCGTCGAGGATAAGAAAGATCGTCTGAGAGAAAAGGTATGTTTAGCTAGTTCACCCCGCGGGAGAGACGTGATGAATCGCTGACTTGACTCTTGAACTAGCGTAAATGGCCCGAAGAGAAGTTACCTGTTGGCCTTGAATCGATACGGAACTTCAATGTGCGAGCAAAGGTGGTCGGTCCCTCCGTGAGTATCATATTGTGGCGACCATACGGGGAATATCTCATCTATCTACTAGGGTATGTTTGTCAAATACATCCAACAAGAGACGGGAACCCGAGTGCAGATAAAGGGTCTTGGGTCTGGCTTTGTTGACCAAGAGGTAAGAAATCAGCCGCCCCCGACTTTCCACCACTCAACGCAACCTCGTAATAGACAGGCAAAGAGGCTGAAGAACCGATGCATATTCATATAACGTCAGTGAATTATCAACCTTCTGACTTCAACCGACCGACTCATCTATCTGTCTAGCGGTCCAGATGAAGGCCAAGTTGCCCGAGCAAAAGTTCTGACAGAAGATCTCCTCCAAGTAGTCCGAGCGGAGCATGCAAAAACGGCCGCCATTGTTTCCCAGCAGCAGATGGAACTTCATCAAGCGCAAGCACAATATGCTCAATATACCGTACGTCTCTGTCCCTTCCTTAACTACTTCTCATGACCTAAGTGATTCTAGGGATACGCACCACCCCCACCTAACGCTCCGCCACCACCGCCAGGAGAGCAGCCCCCTCCACCACCCGACGGTCAATCAGCATACGGAGCAGCCGCGCCTGATGTTAGTAGTCCGGAATCTTATGCATCGTTTTGGTATGTGCTCGGACTCCCCCAGACAACATTTTCGTACTCACAACACAATTAGGGCCCAATATGGATACGACACCAATTCGCCACAATTCAAGGAATGGTTAGCGTCACAGCAACAACAATATAGCCAATATTATGCCCAACAAGGCTACAATCCCTCATCGGCCCCCGCCCCTCCTTCAGGTGCTGCTCCTCCACCACCACCTCCAAGTGGGGCGCCACCACCACCCCCGGTATGAGTCACGTATATGTTATTTACGATAATCGGCTGGTGTATCATCAATTTTACTTCGACTGTTTGCAGCTTGTTCATTAGATGCCCCTAATCATCCAGATATAAGAAGCGGGACGCTAGGTCAAAGACAACTCAACTTCGCTTCTTAAATATCACTATCAACGTATTTGACAGGAAAATGAGAACGTAAGACGTTGTAAGTATGGTGTTGGTCTTGGGTAGATGATAGCCTAAGAGTCCACCGATGAACACCCCAATACACACGCAAAACGCAACGAAGCTCCTTCAATTGAAAGTGAGAACAAGGACCTATATTAGGCACTCTTACGCGCATAATGGGATCAGGCTTAGGTGCTTTTTCAGGTTGATCATAGTAAGTCGACTGAGTCTAGCGACGCCTCCATAATCCAGATGACCGTCATGTCTAAACTCGATGGAAAGCGCCAGATGCTTGTGTACCCTACTGAGGTATCGTTCTTCTTCAACGAGAGCGACCTCCTGCTTATCGAGCCAAGTAGACAATTCCGTGATACAGGCTAGATGAGTATCTAGTATCCGTTTGGGTGATCGAGACATGGAAGAGACGGTGGAATCCGCCCAACGGTTGATCTGAACTTGTCGCGCCAATTTAGGTCGGTCAACGTCTGGATCTGGCCGTACTTGCATGAGCATCATAAGGCAAGGACAAACACAAAGACCTACTGGCATAGGTGCGCCAGCAAAGGAGGCAAGGCATTTGGATGTCGATGGGACATTTTAGACAACCGACATGTCCTGCAAATCGCTAATCTGAGTGTTGCTGTTCGATTCTGCCTTGGGACTATAAGATACCACAACGCATTAAAGTCGGCGAGACGAACGGCCCATAGCATACGCTACAAAGGGGGCGACCGCACATGCACAGTGTGTTGGCGTGGTGGTTGGCAATGGTGGGAGAAGACAAGTGACTCCTTAGACGCCAGAAGTTTCTTGACCTCGTCACCCTTTGTGCTACTTGCCACTGTTGCATCTTTTGCCTGAACGCGTCGCTAGAACGACTTCCATTGGATATCAGTGAACAATTACGATGCCCTCCGATAAAGACACGCTTCTTGGCATGGGCTTTAATGTTGCTCGGGTGGAATGTTGGCATCAATCTTGCTCACTTCTTGAGTTACCTACTGACGATCTCTGACATACTTTGCACCATTGAACTTGCTCTCGCTGGCAACAATGCAGGGGCTCTTAAGGCTACTGGAAACCGAGGACTTCAACCCGCAATGGATCACATCTTTGAGCACGATGGACAGCCTGTTCCCGATCTCTCGTCTGTCTCTGGATCAGCATCTTCAGCGACTAGCGGTCCCGCTGCGGACGATGAGGATGATGAGGATGCAGATGCTTTGAGAAGTCTCGGGGTAAAGGTCGTGGCTCCAGATGTTGGTGCTGAGGCAAAGGCATGGATGTTCCTTATTTATCGCCGCGGTGACCGTTTGATGACTGTGAGGGTTGTTTAGAGTATCAAATGCACCCAGTGCGGTAAAATATTCAAGAATACGGCCTTGGTCAACTTCCACGCCGAGAAGAGTGGACATGACCAATTTGAAGAGTCAACAGAAGAGGTGAGTGATGGAGTTCCTTCCCATCGTGTATTCACTAAGATAGAAACTTCCATGGAATCCAATCAGGTTAAACCCTTGACAGAGGAAGAAAAGAAACAAAAATTGGCAGAATTACGCGAAAAAATGGCTGCAAAACGCGCCACCAAAGCCGTCGAAGATGAAAAGGAAGCACGAGCCAACGAAGCAATCCGTCGCAAATCTGGCAAAGTGAGTTTCACCAAAGCTACCCTTTACGAGCCAGCTTCACAACACGAATTACTAGGACTTGGAAAAAGCCAAACAGGAACTCAAAGAGAAACAAGTCATCAAAGAGGCCGAGGAAAGGAGACGAGGTATATCCTTCCTCAACGAATTCGTTCTCTCTGGTTTATGTGCAAGCTGATGACTTCTTTATATAGACAAGATCGAGGATGCGAAAGCTCGAGCGGCTGTCAAAGCTCAGATAGAAGCTGACAAGAAAGCTCGAGCCGACAAAGCTGCTCGAGAGAAGGCACTCAGAGAGGGCCGAGATTTGCCAAGCGATGCTTCTACGTCTGCTACCCCGCCATCAAGACCAGCAGCAAGTGCACCTTCCGGCGTGGCGGGTAAGGACTTCAAAGAAACACGTCTTCAAATACGGATGGCAAGTGGCGGACAGCCATATACAACTACGCTTTCAAGCGATGCTCGTGGGTTAATTACCCTCTAATTCATATCAGCGAGATTTCATCTTTTACGTAGCACTACGAGAGGTTGCTGAATTCTTGGCCGGACAAACACTCGCCGTCGACGTTGAGACCGTTTCCTTTGCGCAGCACTTCCCGAGGTATCCGTTAATCTTGTAGTTGCCGTGTGGTGTGGCTGATCATTCCATCCCTTGACAAGGAAACAATTTTCTCGCTCTGACTTCTCGAAGTCTCTGAGAGAGTTAGGTCTGACTCCATCCGCCGTACGTTATCTCCGTTCTTATCGAGTAGAAATTATTAACGCAGACCACAGGTTTTAATTGCGACCCCATAAATCGCGCATCTCGGTTCTTTGGGTGTTGTTTGCTTGTTGAACACGTCAAATTGTGTAATACTACCCCTTGAGTAGGTTCATGAAATCCATGATCTTAATCCTGTCATCGACCGCCCTACGTCGCCGTCCGATGAGTGTGTAACCATGACGGCCAGCACGAGTCTTCCGCACTACTACCCGTGGAAGTAGAGTGGTCACCACTGAGTCTGCATGATCAACTCAATGCAACCAGGACCTCTGTCGTCTGGAAAGTGTTGAAATACGGGCTGACAGGGACAAAGCCCCCTACTCTATGGGAGACTCCAAAAGCGTCGGCTTCACTAACTTAGTGGGAAGTAGCCATTAAAGCGCCTAAACTTGGAAGCACCTTCGAAGAACTACGAATTGTCATATCGCGCCCATAGGCGCCACAATATGAGCCTATATGGTGGTGGCTTTCCTCTTTGCTACTCATCCACGTAATCGAAGAACGTAATCTCCCCAGTTGCATGCCCTATTGCTATTCTTCCCTCGGCTTCGTGCATCGCAAGCCGAACCCATGTGTCTCCTGGGTTGAGATCAAAGACAGCGGAAGCCATCGACGTCTGTGGCATTTCTGGGTCGTCCTCTGGTGTAACATCATTGAGTGTATGAGCTGCAAGTCGTTGTCCAGAATCGGGGGAGAAGTACTCTTCCGTGTGAGTATCTATCCAGAGCGCTGTGCCGTAACTACCAAGCGCCATATCAGTTGTTGAGAACAAGCGCACGGGTGAGGCGATCGTCTGCACATTCCACGGTGGAAGATTGTATGGCAGGTTCTGTGGACCGATGTCCAAGGACTCGTCGTAGGCTCGATTCGGTGCGAGGCGATAATGGTGGAGGATATTTACGGGCCAGGGAAACCAACTCCCGAAGCGAGCAAGGATGTATATCGGCGGAAGCATTCGGCGTTGCTGGGACTCGTAGGATATTTGAGGGACCATTTTACCGCTGTCGATTCTCCAAGGCCACTTATGTCGTGATATCGGTTCTAGCGTGAGTCGTTGGCTCGGTTGGAGGGGAGACTCGGATGCTATACGGCTAGATTTGCGAAATACAGTCAAGTCGTATATTTCGATGGCCGTCGCTCGGAGGATAAGGATGAAATTTTCGTCGATCAGAGCGTCGTGACATTCTTCGGGCTGGCGAAGAAAGTTAGAGGTAGGTTTGTCATAGACCCCAAGTACTTCGAACCTGGACATGATCAGGGCTTGACAACCGGGCTTCAACGACAGGGTCATCGACGTTCATAATGACTGCATCATCATCATCGTTGGGTCGGGACACCAAGGTTGCGGTGGTAAAGGCCAACAGCTTCCAATTCCGTTCCGGAAACTCACGTTCACAGCGAAAGCGACCATCAGAGGTAATAGAGTAGATGGCGAGGCTAGTCCTGGATTCAGCCCGTAAGGAGAAGAAAGAAGTCATGGACGACTCACTGAGGACACTGAACAGCAAAGGTATACGGATGTCCTGGGGCAGAATTTACGGCTAGACCGGCAAAATGTCGGAGGGTCAAGCGATCAACCTCTTGAGGCGGATGAGATGTAACATCCCAATTGCGAACAAGGAAGAGCGTCGATCCATAGACGTTCCGTGCATGAACAGAAATAAACCACCTCGACCGATGACCCCGCACGAACTCGAGTAGGATAACGCGCATGGGATTGTCTTGCTCTGGGATTACATCCCATCGACTCGTTGGGTTAGGTTTCGGAGCGGACCAGTTTCTGCGGAGGAGTATGGCACGCTTCGTCATACCTTCCAAGTCTGTGTTACTGAGATGTGACAAGGACCCTGGTTCATCAAGTCTGGGTGTGGGGATGTCTTGTTGAAGCACGTGTGATTGATAGAAGACACTCCATACGCTCCGAGATTTGGTCATCTCGAGGAATGCTTTACATGTCTGTGTGGGGAGATCAGGGTCAAGACTACGACTAAGTTCGACGGATGTGGAGATCTTACCAAGCGGAGGGATAGGATGTCGCTAATGCTGAGATATGGGAAGATGTGAAGGAATATATCCAAGGGCAAGATGAAGTCCATGAGTACTGGGGTATTTTCTGGGCGGTTTTCCAGGAAAAGTAGGTTCGGAGATTTTGATGAAGCCTTGATTTAGGCACAGCGGTGCGCTTGAATAAGCCGGGTATATGTATGGCGAAGGCCAACGGCTGATGGGAATGATGCAACCGCCACGACATGTTGTGAGCCCGTTATATATCCCAAGTAGTCACTGATGTCCGTTTGCCTCGCGCAAGCCACAAATCAAGAGATGCAAATGCCACGCGTTGGAGCGCCTTCAATACGATAGATGTAATGTGTATAGGTCAATCGCACCTGTGCTTACGTCTGAGACGAAGCAGAGGAATGGGATGGGAAGGCGTTAGATGAGGTGAGAAGAAGGGAGAAAGGGGATGAAACCTAGAGCAGAGGTTAAACATTCGAAAGGAACGGACATCGGGAAAGGTAGCGTGAACAATGTTTCGATGAAATCGCACTTGATGCTTATTTCTTACCTCCATGACGGTACGATTAGAAGCTAGGTTAAGACTCTGTTCTATGCGAGAGGAGCAGGAGGGCCTGGACCCAAATTATAACCTTCTTGAGTTCAATGAATGGCTTCTCTGAATAGCTTCTCTGAATTTCGGCATGATGCACGGGGCGAGCTCGAGCATTGAATTGAAGTATTGCAGCCGAAGTGAGATACACACATCATTAGCAGGTCAATAGTGTTTGGCAGATTCATGTTGGAAGAAACTTCCGTCTGAAGCTCGCAAATCTGTCAAGAATGCGGTCATGAAGCATGTCTTGAGGACGTGTTGAAGGAAGGACCTACTCGGTTGCTACGCATTCTGTTTCGACGCATGTCAGACGCGAAGGATCACTGATTAGAAGACATACGCGACGTGAAAGCCTAGCAAAAGCCATTGGTACCGTTCGTGTGGCCGGGACGTTCGAAACAGATCCTGTAGGTGAGGCGAGGACACTTTCGCAGTCGACTTCGTAGTAGTGCCCGCTTTCCCGCACGCGACGCCATGCCGATGTCTAGCCCAAGGTTCTGCTGGCAAGTCCAAATTGGTGGATCGACTCCCGTCTGAAACTCACACGCAAATCTATCCAAAATGAGGTCAGAAAACACGTTTAAAGGACACGATAAAAGAAGGACCTTCTGGTTTTCTATGGATTTTACCTTGACGCGAGCCAGGGAAGAAGGCTCGCTTCGAGTTCGTAAGGAGTCCAGTATGAGAAATGCACGACGCGAAGGCGACGACGCAAGAGTCGGGCAAGAGACTTGGCCGACGTTGAATGGCTTCGAAGCGATGAGTTCATGGGGTTTTTCATGGAGCATCTCGAGGGCATCCGCTACCACGAAGCAAATCGTATAATGTCGAGAATGGATTGTGGAACAACGGCAACTCATATGATAGTCTATCAAATCACGAACCTGCCAAGCGAAAAATGGCCAAGTCNAAAAAATGTCCTATTGAACGACGCGACAAGCTTACCATGAACATCCGACCACACCGTCCTCGACAGTGCGCTCCCCAGTCCCAGCCAATCCGCCGTGAGCACAGGCAGGGAAACCTCATGGTGTAAGCTGGATGGTGTCACTTCCGAAATCGGAACCGAAGATGGGCACGTTCCCACGAGAAGCCGACCACAGCGACGCGGCCACAACGACCACAACGACATCATCGGCGAGCATGTTGTGTACGCGGACGATGTTGCGAACGACGACCTCGCTCCTCTTCCTTTCCTCGCTCGTCGCTGCACACAAACATCACGATACCCTCACCGATGAGCAAGCCCAAGCACCCGTTGATGCCATTCTCTGGATACACATGTTCCTCCAGGCTGCTGTCTGGGGCGTCCTCTTCCCCATCGGAATGGTTCTAGGTATAACGCGGAGTAGATGGCATGTACCACTGCAGGTGCGCTATGTTCCCAGGTTCTTCACGTCCAGTTGAATCTGACCACCATCGAAATCTCCAGAGTACGGGCTTCGCGTTGACATTAGGAGGTTACATCCTTGGGCACTCACATAAAGGACGAATGTTCCTACCTTCAGTCCATGGATCATTCGCTTCGCTACTCTTCATCCCCATCTTCGCGCAGTTGGGCTTAGGAATCTATTTGAAGCTGCATATCCATGAACAAACGATACGGCCGTACGCCGTTAAAGCCCATGGAATTCTGGGGAAGGTGTATCCGATACTTGGGTGGACGCAGATGCTATTTGGCGCGCTTACGTTTGGAGGATACTGTCGAGGTGGTGGTCTTGGACAGTGCTTGGCTCATTACATCATGGTGAGCTTGGTTGTTGCTTGCGCGAAACCGGCGATAGACTTGTGTCTAGGGAAGTGGTTTCATCGCATACGGTGCTATCATGGCGATTTTGCTGGTTGTTGGAGAAGCCTGGATAATACGAAGCGGACGTAGCCCAGAATGGTGGGATTCATGGTGCGTTACCCTCGTATTTACCACAAACAAGCAATGTTTATGCCCCAGCCTAGGGTGATCATGCTTTGGGTGAGTGTCGTCCACACGAAGTCGCGTTTAGAGGCTCATAATATATGCGAGTCTCCAGGGAATTGGTATGCTCTGCGTGTTTTTCCTTGAACCTGGCACTCAAGACCTACAGTCAATACGTTTACCGAGCACCGAGGTGCCACTTGGTCTGTCAAAGATATGCAACACACGTATGTCAACCCCTTTTGATTGAAAGATACAGGCTCAGCTTCCCATAGAATCCTTGGAGTCCTCTGTATGTCCCAGAGACACCCTTGGCCTATCCTGTCTAACACGATACTGTAGGGTGGACAGGTGGCCTACTAGGAATTTTCCTTTCGCGAAATAACCAGGTTAGCGCCCTGCCGCTGTCTTATAACCCAAGTATTGACGCTTTCCTTTCCAGAGAAATGTCGTACCCTCTCTAATGTCGGTTTCCTTGTCACTTACCCCCCTCTTTTGATAACCTCAATTCCACGCGCAGTATCATCTTGACGGGTTGGGCAATGTCTGAGCACGCCCAGAAGTTACACATGTCTACGAAGGTCCGTTCTCACCATGATCCCCGTTTGCTGAGAATCCTCATCGCGTCTATCACCTCAGGTCCACGCTACCTTTGGAATGACCTTGATGCTCGCTGGTTTTGCCAGAATCGTAGAAATCTGCTTCGTAGCACCGAAGTATACACAGCAAGCCATCGACGATGACAACCAAAGTGATCATACACTCGCTGATACTAACCAAAGACGAGTGTCTAGTGCTGAGAAGAGTACAGCAGGACATGCGTTCCGTCACCTCCCTCCTTTCGTAAGTTATGTCGTTTCGAATGCGTACACTCCATGCTGATCTCGGCTGCCCACAGCTACTTGTCGCATCTGGGTAAGACCTTGCTATGATCGACACGCGTCGACGTCTCGCTGAACCGCATACATCTTCGTCTAGCCTGTTATTCATGTCCGCAACCGACGAAGAACTAGAAAACGTCCACGAGATCGGAATGGACCACGTAACATATGTATTGATCATGTTCAGGTTCGTCTCTTCCATCGTCTGTCAACTGGTTTTCGCCATTCTAAATGGAACGTCCCTTCTAGTCTCGCCTTCTTCATCTACACTTTCATACTCTTCCTCCTCCACCTGTACTCAACAACCGGGCGTCACGCGACGTCCAACAACGAGCAGCCCATCGAGCTGACTAACTCTAACAAGTGGTACTCCCGAGTGCCCAATGCAGAGGACGCGCAAACGCCTCCTGCGCATGTCCTCGGCGACGATGATTAGAGTCGAAGTGTAAGCTGTATAATGTGTAGCATGTTTGTGTTTTTGCTTCTGCCCAAGATGTTGTGATCTTTTATACTCCCGTATTCACCTTGGTTACATTATCCTTAGAGGGTCTCGCGTAGAGAACGTCACGAACGGGCTGGGTCATCACTCTACATAGCACATAATTTATGTGTTACAGGAATTTGAAGTGGTTCTACATGGGTATGGCAAGGACATGGGTATCGTAACGAAGCATCAGAAGGAAGATCAAGGGAGTGTAGGGGAAACATTGTCTGATTTCTTCTTCGTCATTTTGAGCTTTTTGAGAGGGTTGCTAAAGGCGCGTTTTCCAGCTTCACCCTCAACATCCATCTTGGACATGCTCCGCTTCATTGCTGTGGGTGGTTGGCGAGGGACTAGGGGAGCACGAGCGATTTGGGTCTCTGTCCGCGCCAAAGAAGACATCTGGGGAACCGGTGGAGACAGAGTACGATGGGAAGAAGCTTTAGTGTCGAGTCGACCTTTGGAGCCGAGAGAAGAAGCCAACTCGGACAATCTCGAGAAGCTGGTGGACGAAACCAATTTGGCTTTTCCTTGTCTGAGAACTGCTTTCAAGGAAAAACCTGAAGACGACGGAGAGAGCATGTTTCCCGAAGACGTGGATAGAGAGACCGAGAGTCCTTGAGTTTGATCCTGAGTATCGTTGGCAAGATGAGGCTGAGTACTGTCCGGTAGTGTGCTAGAAGGCGCAGCGTCTAAATTGTGGGTCCGAGGGGGCGAAAACCTTGCTGAGGGAATAGGAGCGTTCAAGTTTACAGTGTTTGTCGGACCATCAGTTCTCCCCGTCGTTTGGCCAGGCCCAGACCATCCAGTAGGATGATCGCTTGAAAGAGAGTGATCAGCCATCTGCCCAGGCGTGTGCAGGCGAGAAGGGGCGTCGGGGACCACAGCAGAAAGATGGTTGTGCGGTAAGCCAGCTGCGTCCGAGAGAATATGTAAGGTCGTATCCAGGTATGCCTTATCGAAAGTAGGTGGCGGCGAGGTAGGCAAGTCGAAGGGGCTAGGATCAGAGAGACCTGATTTGTTCGCGACTGGGGGGACATGTAACCTAGAAAGTGGAAGCGTTCTGTTCAATTGAGGCCTGGGTAGAGGCATGGCTATGAGTATAGTGGCAGGTAGAGAATGGGGAGCCGTACAAGGGTGAATCCAAGTTTGCATGGAAAATATAGTCCACTAGAGGGCCAACCAATCTCTCGAGCCACAGCTGGGCACGATGAGCACACTCTTCATCGAATCGGCCGATGGTGACGAGGAAGATGTCAGCATACACGTCCTCCAAAAGCTCAGACCTGGTGTACGCAGCAAGCGTATCGGTGTAGGCGTTGAATGATTCGCTTTGCACAACCGTAGCGTATGGTCCCATCATCTTCCCGTAAAGGGAGCGAATATACGCGGTTGACAAGGCATGTTTCACAACCTATGGCCGATTTCATCAGAAGAGCAAATCAATGATTACTTGGAAGGACATACCGGGAATCGTAAATCTTCTTCAGGATTCAGCTGGTACGGATGGTTCGTAAAAAATGTTCTCTTAAGGGCGGTTTCGAGGAGGGCTTCGCCGCGTTGGATGAGAGGATTGACTGGTCCTACACCGAGGAGAACTCGAGGCGGCTTGATTACGAAAGAAATCTTGGGACGTTCCTGTAAGACTTTCTGCATGGGTCGACCCAGCATCTCGAGACCGGAAGCCGCAGCGTAGACGACCGTTTCGCGGTGGTGGCTTCGACGTTGGTAGTTGGGGGAACTCAGCGAGGCGTTCATGATGATGATGGCACTAAAGCAACCCTGGGTAGCGCCCAGGGTCCACCCTGAGTGACTATTTGCTCACAAGTAGTTCGAATTCTAATTGCAATGGTTTGAATTTCTACGTATGAATAGTCCGAACCAGACCAAGTATCTACGGTCTCAAAGACTCAAAGACTCAACAACCCACTGAACTACAAACTGGGAAGGAAACGGTGTAAGTCACTTTCTTGCTACTCGGATAAAGTCAGACTCACCGCAAAAGTGCTCATCGCAGACTTCTACTGCTCTGCGCATCGGAAGCAGTCCGCTGGATACCCTCCCAGCGTCCACAACTACGCCAGTGCCCATGTCATGCACTGATAATACCCGAACGGATACAGAGGAAGCCCAGTATCGCCTCCCAAACCCGACCCTTCTGCCCCGTCCATGCTCTGGGACGCCTATATAGACCGCGGAACCATTGCTAGATACTCGGCACAGAGGGTGATCTGCTATCCGCCCCCAGTCTCCCCACGGGCGGGATAAAGGTCATGGAGTAGGAGGCCCGAATGGCTTTTCTCTTCGCACAGCGCAGCGATCCGGCATTCCCAGTATGGTCTGGCTGGCAGAGGACTGCTGGGGCAACGAAAATTAGTGGCCAGATGCTAATCTGTGCATTGCGTACTCTCTGTGAATGATCGTCGGTCAGCATGTTGCAGAAGAAAGGAAGATGGGAGTTACTTACTTTCCTGCCTGAGGATTCGGCAACTGGAATCGACGAGCCTTTATACACCACCAGCCACGCCATCACATGACTGGGATGTGCATCGAAATAAGGTTTGGTTTATCGTTGGACTTGCGCTGTTTGGAGGGATTTGACCTGGCCAGTGTCACTCGTCTTTGCACGTTCGTTCTGCTCCACGACCTCTGTCACTCTGCCACTGCCCCGCAACACCCCGCCTCCTCGACCGCCATGGCTGAATCGACGGCACTCGCCCACCACCTTACCCATGATCACACCTTCCCGCCTTACAAATTCGATGAATCCTTACCTGGCGTTCCAAACTTCGTCAGGCACCTCTACAACTGTCGCCGGAAGCAGGTTGCGAACAACGACCCTTCCGAGTACTACGGGGACGCCGTCCATAACGCCGCCACCCGCTTCGCAGTCACTCGCTTCGTTGTTGAGAATACCGATTTTGGCTTGGTACAGAAAGCATGCGCTATAGAAGTCTGTTTATCCTATCACTCAGCATTGGCTCATTGCTCAACGGTTATCAGTGTCTTGTCTTCACCTTTAGCCAGAATGAGTATATGGGCCGCGCCATGGCCAGCGGGGTCGACCTCGCCATCATCCAGGTACCACCCAAGAAAAAGGCAGCGATAAACCAGTGGCTGAAGCAGACCCAACTGGATTGTCCCAAGACTTTTGCGGACCTTATGGAGTCGGTTTGCTGGGGCGCAGAGATGTATGCGGGGATCAACGCTGTCATTGATCACTATTATAAGCACCTTTTTGCCGCCTTCGACGTCGCACTTCGCAACAATTTCGCACCTCAGTGGAGGTTTATTGGGGAAAATGGATTCCTCCGCGAAACGCAAGCTCGCTGGAAGACTCATCACAACCAGGAACCGAACTCCGCCCACATCGCTGCATTTCTTCGAGCATTCAGAGCCATTCCTTACCCATGTCTCCAGTATTCGTTTGGACCGCTCGAGGAGCAATTTCGAGATCGCCCTTCACTATTCGGTGCCGACGGGGTTCTCTACACACGCTTTCTCTTTCTGGCTTACTTTGGGTTCTCAATCCTGGATTACTACTTCAGGAAAGACATCGATCATTGCTATCCACATTACCGCGCCTCAATCGAAAAGGGAGCACACTTTGGAACGGTTCGTCACCCTTAATCAGGTTTGTAAGAAGTTAGCGTGCTGATAGCTTGCCCTTCAGTTACTCAGGCGGATTGTCCTCTGCGATCAGGTCCTTGCCCACATCGCGGGCAGCATCAGCATTTGTACCTTCCCGTCCAAGTGCAGTCCCCAAATGAAGGCACAGACTCTTTCAGCCGCAGTGGGACGACTTTTCCTCGAAAATCCCGAAACGACTGAATTGACTCTTAGTCTCCCTCTCACCACGCTCATCAAAATGGCGCATGAAGTCATAAGCCGTCTTGATAGTAAGCAGATGCCCGTAATGCCGAGGACTATCCCATACCCCATGGTCCCCCTTCCATACAACGACACTCCGCCATCGTTACCACCCAAAATATTGTCTCCCAAGGAGGTTCCTTTATCCACATCTCCACTTCGATCATCGCACTCCGTTTCGGCCTTAGTTGCTTCCACGAGCGCGTCTTTCAAGACCAAACTGAATGAGGTTGCCAAGGTCCTCATCAGACCCTTCCAGTTGACGACATCGGACTCCAGGGAGCAGATCACAGCGTCGCCATCGGCTCCGAATACCATTCCAATATCGCCCGCCTCAGCCATCCCCGAGCCCAACCCCGGACCTACACTCGAACCGTTAGCCCAAGCCTTACACGAGTCGAGTTCGAAGGGCCTCTTATCGTCGGTGAGACTGTCCAAGCGGCCTTCATCTTCCAGAACATCATCGAGCAGACCGTCGTCCGCTTCTACTTCTGCTGCTTCTGCTTCTGCTTCTACTTCATCCGCGAACCTCGCACATCATCCCCGGCCCGTGCAGAAAAAGGAAACTGTGACAAGCTTCCGTAATTCCATCCTGAAGAAAGGGAGGCTTGCGGGGAAGAGTGTTAAGGTGCCCACGCTACGACGACCGTAATTTTTGCCGGGATGTCATGGACGTTTCTGAGAGTACACCTTGTTATTTGATTGGATATACCCTACAACTTCTCTGTTGCTTCTCTTTATAAATGGGTCAACGTAGCAATAGGCTTGAATGTCGTCAACTAGATATGTCGCATCGATGCCAGCCGGGAGGATTGGAGGGATGGGGCTAGCTATTGTTCGGCATGGGAGACGGATCGTCTATCAGTTGAAGTCGAGCTTGAAAGGGGCTGGGACGGGGTTGATAAGTTTAGACGCTGGAGCGCTTTAAAAGTTCATTCGAGCCTATTACGCTCGCTGGAGCACAACTCTACATACTTCTACACTAGCAGAGCTTACAGCTGTTTGCAAAATTCTTGACACTCCGTCATCCGCGCGGAAGATGAATCGAGTAAAACTGGAAACGTACTTAGCGAAATTTTGTGTAAATGTTTAGCGCCCACCTACACCTTTCCGCTTTTTTGCCGCTTTTCCAACGCTTTTCCACCAGTCGTGACCTCAAGATAGTTGACTCCATAGCTCAACGAGGTCTCTAAAGTCTCTTGGTAATCAATCATACGGAACGCGGCGGTCAGAGTAACGACAAAGTAACGAGTCAGACGAGAACGCCCACGCTGATTGATTCTAGGCAATATTGCAACAATACTGACTACCTTCTTCGCCTGTATTCCCCAACGCAAGCTGATATTCAATGATATGGATATCCACATCCTCGTGAACATGATACATCACGCCAACTTTTTCTGTCAACATCTTGAGAACCAAAACTCATCGTCGCGAAGCCGGGCGCTTAGTGAAAGTTGACGAAATTTGGCTAAGTTAGTTTCTGTAACATACGGGCGCTCTTTACTTACCTTATTTAGTTCTATCCCTCATCCCCTATAGCCATGACAGGCGTACCTATAGATATACCCCAGTTTCCCCCTAGCTTACTTTGTAGTTATTTGTTCCCTCTGGTATTTATAGTCGAACGTAGCTACTTCGTAAACTAGAGTCCCCAAAATATACGGATTACAACTGTCTATTGCGGAACGACTCTACTTTCCCCCTTCCCCCTCTTGTCACGTTACCTCCTTTTAGGAGCTAGCGTTACATATTTTTGACAGAACAACCGTTCTACCCACCGAAAAACACAACTTCTCTTTAACCAAAACACCCCCGCCGTTGGTCCCCCTCAGATTGGCCCTCTGAGAATCCTTGGCACCCAAAACCCGCTTGCGAAAGTAAGCACCCCCAATTTCTTGAGTTACTAACTAGTCTTTAGTCATGGTTATCACTCGGAGTCGGGCTCAAACACTCACCGAAGCACCGGATGCGAACCTTGAGGGTTCATCCCTGCTAACGTCAGTGCCTGCCACTCCCGTTGCCTCTGCTCGCACCGAGAATGGTGCGACACGCGTACCTCCTGTGGAGAATACTCCAGGAGACGATTCCATAGGCTTCGGCCTCCCTGGATCCTTCAATGTTCCTGACAGACGTCACATTCCTGTCCCACATTTTTTTGTGCCACCTAGTGATGCGGGAGATCCCGAGGACAACCCTTGGTCTGATGTGCGCGAGACGCCTCCCCACCTTGCTCGTCGTAGCACTGCTAGAGTAGAGGATTCCCAACCTCCATATGATCCCAATATCAATGATGCATATGCTAGTCTAAATGAGGAACAGAGAGAATTACTCGACCGTAGAAATCAATTTGTACAGAGTACTCCTCGCGCTGAAGATACTGACAGTGTTGCTACATCTGTCCCTGTTCCACCCATATCTGACCGAAACCCCTTCCGGAACAAGGGTAAAGCTCCCGATTTGAGTAATTTCGACCCTAGAGGACAGCAGGCTATGTTCAACCAATACGAAGATTGGTCGGAACTTGCCGCTGCCCAAGAAAGGAACCGAAACCTTCAAGAGGAAGTTCGACGCCTTCGAAATGAGAATCAGACATTGCGTGTCAGAAGACCTCACCCTGTTGAAGGCTTGCATGATCCCGAGGATGTCCCAGTTCCCGATCGAGATGGCAACGATGAACTTCGTGATGATGAGAGACCTAGAACCTCGAAGTCAGGAAGAAAGTCGAAGCGCTCGAAAAGGTCGCGCAAGTCAAAGTCAAAGACCAGGTCCTTACCTGATCGGGATGGACAGCACTCAAGCCGCGTGAACGATGACAATGTTCCTACTGAGATACGAGTGCCCGAACGTAGTCGATCGCACATGAGTCGAGTTTCTGAGACAAGGCAAACTACAGCCGAAAGCGCCCCTAGATCTCCTGAACACGAAAGGGGAGACAGGGAGCGTAAGCATAAGTCAAAACACCACAAGAAAAACTCAAAGGTCTCTCTCTTACCTAGCCGTTTGATTCCAAAACATAGCTCGCTGGGCAAGCTTCTTAACGCAGATGACGACAGCGATGATGGTGATTACTCCCCCAGTTCGTCTGATGAGTCGTCCTCATCCGAAGGCTCTGATCAGCACGGAGATTACTCCCACCGATCCAGCCACTACCGGTCTTCATCCTCCAGCGACGACTCGTCTTCTCGTAGTTCTTCCTCTTCGCGCAGTACCAGTGATGGAGGAGGAGGAGGAGGAGGTGGATCGTCTGGAGATTCAGACTCCGATGATTCCGATAGCTCTAGTAGTGGTTCGGATTCTTCTCGTTATTCCCGAGGGCATCGGCAGAGAGGGGAGCGTCGACGTCGAAACGAGAGGCGTCGTCATGGCTCCCATGGTCATCGTACTCGTCACCGCCGTAGTCGCAGGGAACGAAGACATAAGACACAAAAGTCGTTATTGCGCCCGACCGCTCCTAAGCGCTACTCAGGCGCCGAAGATTTAGTGGAGTTCCATCGTTTCGTCAGTGACTCCCAGTCCTGGATGAAAGAGGGTAAGGTAGCGAAGGAATACCAGATTCGAAAGATAGCTACCTTACTTGATGGGAAACCATATGATTTTTACGCGCAGAATGTGGTTCCCGATCCTAAGCGTTGGACGTTGAAGAGTTTCTTCGACGGATTATTTGACACTTGCTTCTCACCGAATTACCTTGATAAGGTTCGTTTCGAGGCTGATAGCATCGTTCAAGGACGAATGAGCGTGAACAAATATGTTGCGCTAAAGAAACAAAAGATGGATATCATCGGCACTATGAGCAAGCAAGATAAGGTCATTAGAATGTTTCAAGGGCTCAACTCGAACTTACGTTTAAAAATCGGTGAGACTCCCATGAGTGCTGCCACTGCATCTTGGAGACAAGTCGTCAAACGGGCGCGAGAGCTTGAACTCGCCGCCGCCAACGCTTCCACTTCGAGTTCTCGAGCTCCTGATTCTAGGAGAGACGCCCCTAGTTCATCTGGAAGTCGAAACGATCATCGAGGAAACCGGTCTTCTCGTTTCCGCGACCGACGCCGAGGAGATCGAAGTTGTTCGAGGCACCCGCCTAGCTCATCCAATCAGAATAATAGTAGCGGAGGGCGCAACCACAACACTCACCAAAATTATCGCCGCGACGATCGAAACAACCATCGTGGCGTTCGTTTCAGTCAGAATAATGACCATCGTGGCCAGCGTGGCCAGTCCCTGTACCCTCGAACTCCCACTCAGCTCACCCCGCAGCAACTTGACCAGTATCGCGCCGAGAATCGATGTTTCCGATGCGGCAACCAAGGGCATCAGTCCAAGGACTGCTCTAGATCCCAAGGAATGGCGTCGGGCAGTTCGCGAGGTCCCCCTGGAATCCCCTCCAATAGTATCGGTATTGATTTTGAGGATCACGAATATCTTGTAGGCGAAGTCGAAGAGGAGCCTCTTCAGGAGCTCCCCCTTAACGCAATCAGGGTTGAGGATAACGATGTCGATTACAGTCCTGTTGATGTCCTGGATTCGTTCGACGACATCTACGAGCTCTACGCGGCAGATAGTGATGAGTTAGCACCAGCCCCACCACCAGAAGAGCCTTACGTACGATCTAGCATGGGAGACACCCTGATCTATGCCCACAACACTATTCTTAATCAGGTTGGACGTTCGGTCAAATTTCCTGGAGATACTCGATATCGTAAATTTGAGGAGATCTCGGAACGGTTTTTGCTGACGCGTATAAGCGATGAGGATGTCGTTATCGAGGATCGTGTCCAAGGAGGACGATCGTGCATGATCAAATACGCGCTGCTCGCGCGACCCAATTACAACCTTCCTCGATGGTACGCAACCGAGTGCTGTGTTACCCATGGAATGAGAATTGGACTGGCCTCAATCTTTAAGGACTTACCTGCCTTTGCCGATCATGTTGCGGAAGCCTCGGCAATGTTTCTTGAGCGCCACGCGCCGTACTTGTGTGATGCATACGCCACCGAGGACATTGATCCTGAGTACCGGTTTTCGGCATGGCAAGAAGAAGGTGATCCTGATACGTACAATATCTACGACGCAATGCACAAGCTCCAAAGTCAGATCCCCACTGAAATCTTGACTCAGAAAGATTTTGACTTACCGAAATGGCACAATAAGAATCTCATCTTCACGTATGAAGAGAGATGGAAACTTGCCGGTATCGAGCGACCACAAGTCCTGTACCTTGACGAGGTTTTTGATGTGCCCTCCATGGATCTGATCGACGAAGACATGGAGGGCGGGGACCTAGTCGAGATCGCCGAGTTGGATGCGTACGGCGTTTCACCGGACTACTACGAGCAGACTATTGAGATCAATGGACAGCAGGTGGAACGCGGGACTTACGCTGGTCTTCAACGCAACACAGTACGCACTAGAGATCCAAATCGGTTGGTGCCACGGCCCGTCGTGGTTACGGTTCACATCAACGGCCAACCTGCTCGAGCTCTGATTGACTCAGGCTCCCTTGGCGATTTTATTTCAACTACACTCGTTGATCAACTTAAGATCAAGAAGACCGAGTTGGCCTCACCTTTGGTAGTCCAGCTCGCGGTTCAAGGTTCGCGCTCGAAGATCAATCATGGCTGTAAAGCCAATTTCAAGTACCAAGGCATCGATGATGAACGCTATTTCGACGTTGTCAATATTGCGAACTACGATCTAATTCTTGGCACACCTTGGTTGTACCAGCACAAGGTTATGTTCGGTATAAANCCCCCCTCGTCTGGTAGTTGGATCGACGACTCCTTTACCCCTTAAGGGGCCTGAGGTCACTAAAATTGCTTCGAAATCTATGCAAGTGGTGGAAGAAAACTTAGAACGGGCTCGCGAACTCCTTCGAGAATATGCCTTACCTGTTTGTGGTAAGGCTACTGAGACGCCGTTGCCACCACTTCGAGCGATTAACCACACTATTCCTTTGATCGACGAGGATAAGGTTTATCATTGGCGACCGTCCCGATGTCCTGATGCGCTACGCGAGCAGTGGAACGAGAAGTGGAGCGCGTATACCAAGTCCGGACGATGGGAGGTCACAAACGCTGGAAACGCTGTGCCGATGTTGTTAATATATAAACCAGGTACCACACAACTGCGAACGGTTTTTGACTTACGTGAACGGAACGCAAACACAATCAAGATGGCGTCACCTCTACCACACATCGAAGCAATCTGTCGTCGGGTCGCCCGAAAGAGATATATTACCCTATTGGATGGGTGCGACGCCTACGAACAGATACGAATTATCCCGGAACACGTTCATCGGACAACGGTCATAACACCTAACGGAACCATCGTCAGTCATGTCCTACAGCAAGGTGATTGTAACGGGCCCGCCACATACCAGGCTCTGATGAATCACATATTCGCGCCGTATATCGGCGACTTCATGGACTCATATTTGGACGACATGTATATATATTCAGACACGCTCGAGGACCATATCAGACATTGTAAGCTCGTGCTTGACGTCCTGAAACGCGAGAAACTGTACATATCTGAGAAAAAGATGAAGTTTCTCGTTAGGGAAGTAAACGTACTTGGTCATATCGTTGATGAGAATGGAATTCGCATGGACCCGGCGAAGGTTGATTCAGTCTTGAAGTGGAAGACCCCCACGAACCGCGACTTGCTTCGTGGATTCTTGGGTGCGGTTGGTTTTCTCGCTGACGACGCTGAAGGGATTCGTATTCCCATGGGCGTATTATCTTCCCTAACCGGCGATACCGTTCCGTTTCGTTGGGAATACACGCACCAGCGTGCGTTCGAGGATGTCAAATCTAAAATTCAGGCCTGGCGTGAGCATCGTAGAAAACCCCTACAGTACGGAAAGGACGCACCTCAAATTTGGTTGATCACGGATGCGAGCGTGACAGGGATTTCTGGTGTCGTCGCGCAAGGGAATGATTGGAAAACGGCGGAAGTGGCCGCGTTTTATTCGGCTAAGCTAGATTCTGCGCAGCAGAACTACGCCGTCCACGAGCTTGAGTTATTCGCAGGCGTCGAATCGATGCTTAGGCACCGGGATATCCTACAAGGCGCGAAATTCAAGTGGTTAACTGATCACAAAGGACTTACTCACATTCTGACCCAACCTAACCTCACTGGTCGTCAAGCCCGTTGGATTGAGAAGATTAGTGAATTCGACTTCGAGCCTGTATATATTCCAGGCGTCGAGAACGTTTTAAGTGACGCCCTTTCGAGGATTTACTCGAACGATAAGGACGGGACAGTGAGAGCGAGGAGTGAATACTCGTACCATGATGTGGTGGAAGGCAAGCATGACCCCACCATGATCTCGTCCATTCCCATGTACGTGGGTACAGAAGCTCTCATGGCTTCGCTTCCCGTCTCGGCTGTGTCCAATGACCTGCCCGTCGAGGACGTAACCGTTGGTGCAGCGGGCGTGGCGTCCAGGGCCAAGACGAGCGCGGAGTTTGCAAAGCGCATAGGGCGTAAAGGTTTTGTTCTCCATGGCCCACGAGAACAAAAGGAGGGCGGGAGTAGAGACGACTCTGCCATTCCTACACCTGCTGCTCAACCTGCTAAGAAGAAACGAAGGTCGAAGTCAGTACCAGGCAGTTCAAAAATAGATTTGCGAAAGTCCGACAACACCGCGACTCCTAATTTAGACCCTGGAACTTCTCAGAACGCTGAGAACGCGTCTCACACTGCTCCTTCAGGACCTCCCAATGAGTCCTTCAATCCCCCACCTTTCTCCTTCGCCGATATGGTCCGCGAAAGCGACTCGGGTATCGACTTGACAAAGGAACTCAAGGGAAAATACTCCGAGGACACGGTTTTCAAGGCTATAATTGACAAACCGAGTGAGTATCGCAACTTCGAGCTGAAAGACGGCTTGGTTTACCTGAAAATTGGTGACCAGCGTCGATTGTGCATCCCACGCGCTACGTATAAAGGTCGCAGCGTCCGCGAGATTGTCATCGCCGAAGCACACACGACTTTAGCCCACTTAGGGCATAAGAAGACTTTGGATTACCTTCGAGACCACGTTTGGTGGAAGGAAATGGCTCAGGATACGCAGAAGTATTGCGAGTCTTGCATGCGGTGCAAACGTAGTAAGCCTAACAACCAACGGCCTTACGGTCTGCTGAACCCCATGCCCGTTCCCACTAGACCTTGGGAAGCTATCGGCATGGACTTTGTAGGACCTTTGCCAGAATCCCGCGACCGCAACGCAAGCTACGACTCCATCACGGTTATAATCGACTTACTCTCCGCGATGGTCCACCTCGTCCCCAGCCGCACCAACTACTCAGCAATTCACGTGGCGGAACTCCTCTTCGACCGCGTTTATCGTTTACATGGCCTACCTATGGTAATTGTCAGCGACCGTGACGTCTGGTTCACCAGTCGGTTCTGGCAACGCCTCCACGACTTGATAGGCACGGAACTCAAGATGTCGAGCGCGTATCATCCACAAACGGACGGCGCAACGGAACGTGCCAACCGCACGATTACTCAGATGCTACGACAATGCATCTCCCCCAGTCAACGCGACTGGGTGACGCGTCTTCCGGCCATCGAATTTGCCGTCAACATGGCAAAGTCCGGCTCCACTGGCTACTCCCCCTTCTTCCTCAACTATGGACGACTCCCTAGATCCCTCATCTGGAAACAGCCACCATCGAACGAATATCCCGGCGTACGGGAATTTGCCGAACGCGTTCGACTAGCTGTCATCTCAGCACACGATTCAATCCTTGCAGCGCGTGTCAAGCAGACTCGGGATGCAAATAACCGACGACGACCCGCACCGTTCGAAGTTGGGGACCTGGTCTATGTTTCTACAGAGAACCTCAAGTTCCCCCAAGGTTTGGCTCGAAAACTACTGCCGAAATTCGTCGGACCTTACAAGATCGTCAAACATAAGGGTGGTGACACCTTTGCCATCGAACTACCCGCGCGTCTCGTCCGTAGAGGCATCAACAATGCCTTCCACTCCAACCTCCTTCGCATCCACATCCCCAACGACGATCGCCTCTTTCCCAACCGACTCGACGATCCCCTCTTCGAGATTAATGACGACGACCTTGAATGGGCAGCAGACGAAATTCTGTCTCATTCAGGGAGAGGCCCTGAGTCCCTGTTCGAACTTCGTTGGCGTTCTGGAGACGTTACTTGGCTGCCATACCATCAAATCAGCCAACTCCACGCACTACAGTCGTACCTGGATCTGCATGGTGTCCTTGACATTAAGGACCTCCCTTCTGGAAAAGGAACTCCGCCAGCCGATTTTGAAATCGCTTTGACCTGACTCAGGGCTGCGAGCGGACCATACGAATATTTATTTATTTTATTCCTATTTTCTTGTTTCTTGTTTTCGTCTCTCGTTTTCGCCTCGTTTTTCGTACTTATAGTTTATCATTCCCCTTCCGTTCCTTCCCCATTCTTCCCCCCGAAGCTATCCCCATTTTTGCTACCAACCATGTCCTCTCCTTCTCCCCCTGTTTCTCCCTCTCCCTCTCCCTCTCCTGCCAACATGGACAACAACTCCACCATTCCTACCACTCCCAACTCCCCCAAAAGTGTCCAAATCGACTTCGACAACCCCAGACCTGTCACCGACGCCGAAATCGACGAATTGTGCAGCAAGAAGACGATCACCCCTGTCGACCCCTCGACCCCTTCCTCTCTCCCTGATCTCCTTCCGGCTCCTACCACTACCCCCGCCGAAGGCACAAGCATCGTTGATGTCCCCATGTTCAAACGAAACTTGGTCTTACGCGAAGACGAGAAGATTTTCCGCCGTGCTCACGTTATCGGGCATGTCTTCAATCTAATCCAACCCATCCTCGTCATCACCACTCCTTACCCTGACGACGGCCCCTATTTCATCTTTAGCGAGGCTGGCGCTCCCATCGCGTATCGGCTCACCATCCCTGTTCTTTGGTCGTTCGTGGACGCCTTCAAGGAAATCGAGGACCACAAGTTCCTCTCCCGGCATCTCGAGACCATCACCCACTACAATGGTCTCGCAAATATGATCAACAGGGCCTTGGATCACCCTTATTGCCTCGCGCGCATTCCCATCCTTCAAGAAGACGGTACGGTTGAGCACGTCGGTGTTCACGGCACTCCCGGCATCAACTATTTCGGGTTGGAAGTTGACCGAAACTTCGAGTATCCCCGGTTCACCAATCCGGATACGGATAGACGTCGCGTCGACCGAGGACCTCGCCCTGTCCATCACTCCGACCATAGACGTCAAACAAACACACGTCCTATGCGTCTAGGTCCGGAACCTGCCCCCATCCGACAACCACCTCCCTCTCGCAACTTGTCCAACTCATCCAACTCCCTGTTGAGACTCTTCGGTACCAACGCCGCCGCATGCGAGAGCTTTAACCAGCAAGCTGTTACCATCATCGGCTCCGGGCTCCAGCAGATGAACCTCAAGCTTCAGAACCAGGTGAACAACCTTCGCCGCCGATCTGATCGAGAACGCGCCTCTGCTTTTCGAGCCGGACGCCGAGGTTACCACTACAACAATCAAGGTTATCATAACCACGGTCAAGGCTCTCACAACCACGGGAATGGTTATCACAACCATCGCGACCATCGCGACCAAGCTCCTCGTGATCGCGACGTTCACCGCTATGACAACCACCGCGACCATCGTGATGAAGCTCCTCGTGTTCGCGACTCTCACCGCTACGACAATCATAGCTCTCGCCGTCGCGAAGCGTCTCAAGCACCAGTCGCTGGTCCATCTTCGGATGCCATGGACTTGGACCCTTAAAACTCTCAAGCGAGCCTTCGAGCTCTTGTAGGAACCTTCCCCCTAGTGTTTCTGATGTATGCGCACAAGTTCTACTTGTACGGGAGGGCGTATGTAACATACGGGCGCTCTTTACTTACCTTATTTAGTTCTATCCCTCATCCCCTATAGCCATGACAGGCGTACCTATAGATATACCCCAGTTTCCCCCTAGCTTACTTTGTAGTTATTTGTTCCCTCTGGTATTTATAGTCGAACGTAGCTACTTCGTAAACTAGAGTCCCCAAAATATACGGATTACAACTGTCTATTGCGGAACGACTCTACTTTCCCCCTTCCCCCTCTTGTCACGTTACCTCCTTTTAGGAGCTAGCGTTACAGTTTCCACTTTTCATGTAATCATCTCCTCGCGGATACCGGGAGTGTCAAGAATTTTGCAAACGGCTGTAAAAATACCNAAAAATTCTACATGATTCAGTCAAACTCGCAAACTGGGAAGGAATCGGTGTAAGTCGCGTTCTTCCTGCTCCGACAAACTCAGACTCACCGTAAACGACCCATCGCCGGCTCCTCCTGCTCTGCGCATCGGAGGCAGCCCGTTGGATCCTTTTCCAACGTCCACAACTACGCCAGGGCAATTTCGTGCACTGATGATATCCCAATGATACCTGATCAGACCCAGTATCGCTCCAATCGCTCAGAGCCTGCCGCCCCGTCCATGCTCTGGGATGCCTTTGTGGACCACGGAACTATTGGCTAGAT
>JAPEVF010000636.1:0-26451 GCA_029747585.1 Pleurotus djamor
CGCTAGAACTCAGATTGAAGGTGAAGTATCGTTGGTTGTGCCACCGCTCTCGCTGCTGACTGTGATGTTGCAGAACCACCCCTCGTGGAGGGATCGACGCCGACGAATACGAATCTTCAGCCCACCGCCACCGCCATCTATGAAGACTGGCGCGGAGGGAGCGATGACGATGAAATGCTCGAGTTACCAATCAGTCCGATTCACGGTAGCCTCCCCGCTGGAACTCAGGTCCAAGGTAAGCTATCATTTGGTGTGATACCGCTATTCTTGCTGACTGCGATGTAATAGAACCACCTGCCGTCATGGAGGCGACAACACCGAACCTTCAGCCCACTGGAAACGCCATCGATTTAGTCTGGCACGGAGGTAGCGACCACGACAACATGCTCGAGTTACCTATCCGCCCCATTCACGGTAGCCTCCCCGCTGAAACTCAGATTGAAGGTGAAGTATCGGTGGTTGAGACACCAATATTATTGCTGACTGAGATGTAATAGAACCACCCGTCGCCGTGGAGGGATCAACACCGACCAATACAAATCTTCAGCCCACCGCCACCGCCATCGATGTAGACTGGCGCGGAGGGAGCGATCACGACGAAATGCTCGAGTTACCAATCAGTCCGATTCACGGTAGCCTCCCCGCTGGAACTCAGATCCAAGGTAAGCGTTTGTTGTGACAATGCTATCAATGCTGACTGTAAATTTGTAGAAGCCCTGACCGCCGTGGAGGCAACCATACCGACCAACAAGAACATTCAGCCAAATAATGAGGTTGCCACTAAGCAGGATTGGGAAGGAGGTAGCGACACCTACGAGCTGCGCCAGTTACCCCTCAGTCCAGTTCGCGGTAGCATCTCCGCTGGGATTCAGATCTCAGGTAAGGTATCCATCTCGTCCAATTTGTCTATCATCTAACCCCTCTTGTCGCTGACCGCGATGTCATAGAACCGCCCATATCGATCAATTCCAATATTCGTGGCGCGACCTATCCACACCGGCGCGGAGGTAGCGACCACGATGAAGTGATTGACCTACCGCTCAGTCACGTTCGTGGTGATTTCTCCCCTAGCACCCAGATCCAAGGTAAGCGTTTGTTGTGACACCGTCGTTACGGTTGATTGAGAACTCATAGAGCCTCATATCTCGGCTCAGCTACCGACCAATCCCAATGTTCAGTCGACTGGAGGTGTGACGAGGCCGGACTGGCGAGGCGGTAGCGACCACGATGAGTCGATTGTGTTACCCATCAATCCAGCACGCGCTAGGTTCTCTGTTATCACTCCGATCCAAGGTAAACCGTCGTCTGATTCAGCAACAATGTTATTGATCTGCCTTATTAGAACTACCTACCGCAATAGAGAGAGTCCCTTCTCCGGTGTCATTCATTTTACCTCCAATTCAGCCCGAAACGCTCCCTCAGCACTCCGCCCATCACCGTGTTCGTCCACCCGTCCATCAAATCCACCATAGTGATGGCTGGGGGAGTAGTAGTGATAATCACTTCCCCACTGTTTCTTTCGAGGCGACCGGTGTTCCTTCGAAGCACCGAGATATCACTGCCCCAAAAATTCTCATTACCCCTCCAACCCACACAGCACCTGCTCTTCAAAGCACACAGGCGGGTAGGTATTTCCATCACCCTCGATCCCCTGCACGTATTTTTATTTCCCTTTACAGCACCCCACCCCCACATGATACCTGATCCTCTTTTCCTGGATGAAGACCTTGTTTCCCCCCATCCCCATCATCAAGGCGATGTGGATGACTGGGACAGTCAAAGTGATTTCAATGCTGACGATGAGTGGGAAGGTCAAAACAAGGGCGGTTGGGATGGCGATAGCATCATTGGCGACGACAACGATGAATGGGCTTCCAATGGTAGGTGGCAGCCAGCGGGCAGTGTGCCTGATATGGTACAAGGAGACAGGGATCCTTGGCATGTACTTGAAGCCCCCATCTACCCAGCTCGCCGCCCTCTCCAGGGTGTTGGGCCTGAGGACAAAGCCGCTGATTCTGATGCCTGGTCCTCCGATCTATCCGATACCCCTCGACCTAGGGGAGATATTCGCCATCTTCATCCGTCTCATCTTGAGCTCCAGGTCACTCGATATCTGTTCTTCAACACCGTAGCTACCACTAATCAATCTACTTAGTCACAAGTCCGGCGTCACTGTCGACATTTGTTGCGCAACAAACTTCCACCTCCTTCTCCCGCTGTGCTTCGTGGCTTCAACCTCAACGAAAGAAACTGTCAAAGGCCTACAGTCGAGCGTTTCCGGTTTGATCTCACTCAACGCTACTTGAACACACCGTGGAACGCTGAGGCGATCCAGGTATTCGTGCACGATTTTTGCAATGGTGGAAAGTTTGGATCGTGTAATCCCCTTGACGTTGAGAAGGCTCTGAAGCGTCATTTAATACACCTACACAACAAGTATCATCAACGTCCGTCATTCAACATAATAAAAAACAAAGCTCGTGAAAATAGGCGTCGAGAGGTGTGTATGTTTCGTAGTGATCTTTCTTGCGAATTCTGTCATTTACCACCCTTTCAGCTTCGGGAGCGGCGCGTGAAAGCCTGTAGAACTTTGGCTCGATATGATCCCATGCTACGTCGTTTCCTACCCTTACTCGAGATTCTGAAGTGGACTGCTCAGAGTGGCGATGAGACCGATTACCCGTCTAGTCCTCAGCGTTTTCGCGTTACCCAACCGCATTGGCGATCGCGAGAGAACGCAGTGTTACACTGGTTTCAAACGCTCGACCATCTTCATCTGAGTCTTCGCTATTTTCTCAGAAACAAGCCGGGCCCTGGAAGATTCCCTCGACTACGCATAAGGGACACCGCACCTCGTTATGTGCATGAAAGTCCACCGATCATGTTGCCCTCAAATTTCTATGATCGCGACTGGTATGACAACCTTCTTCCGATGGAACGCCAGCGACTTCGAGCTGCGCCAGTGCTTGACCTCTCGTTCTCATCAGAAATCGAATTGTAAGTGTCGGATGGTACACATCTCTATTGCTGTAACTCTTTGAAAGCATCGCTGCTAGACATCGTCATATCACCAGTAAGGATATGGTCCCTCTTCCGCCTGGAGATCCCTCTCTCCCTCCTATCACTATGGACCCGCANTCACCCCCTTCATGTATTCATGGACGCTGGCGACCCGCTGTTATAGCACGGGGAGCGATGAAAAAACCGTATGGAAGATAGCTTCATGTGTGCATACAGTGTATTCAATTGAGGCGGTGACTATGTAATCAAGATTCTCGGAACAATTGGACCCTGCCAAGCTTTGACACTACTCTATGAAACCACAAAGTCTGAGTTCTGTACGACGACAAATCAGTTCCTGAAGAGATATCGTAGCATCATATAACACCAATGACATACCGAGGTAAATTGACTTGTTGGCTGGGATGCCTTGCATGAATGCTACATCGGGGACGCGGGACCCTGGAACGATGACCAAGCGTTCGGTACCAGTTCGCATGCCAAGAAGACAATGACTGAGGCCTAGGAAGCTAGTCAGAGGCAAGAAACAGCATCAACAAGGATCATTTACCAAACAAGGCATCTTCATCCCCGATTCTGAGATGAAGCTTTGAAAGAAGTGTGAGCGAAGGTAAAGGGAAGATTAACAGGGCCCTCACAGGAACAGAAGGAAAGGCAAGACATTTGAGGGGCACGAAGTGCTGATGCGCCAAATAGCCGATCACATAAAAGATACGAACACGACTATTGATCTCGATGGGCTCTCCGAATCCACCAGTTTCTTGGTATACAATTTGATGAGCATCGGATGGCATTGGAGAGAGAAAGAGGGTCTTCGAGACGATGAGAGGCGTAGATTGCGTACAAGATGAGTCGGTAGAAGCACTGGCTTGATGAGCGCTGGTAGTGGAGGTGCGCATTCGGGAGCGCGGACTAAAACGAGGTGGCTGGTAGGAATCGGAAACGCCAGGTGAGAGACCTGCATCAGCTGCCTTCCGCTTAGAAGACCAAAGCAAAGTAGTGTCTACTTGGGCAACATGAAAAGCATCGGCAATCGTGCTCAAGCTCGCGCTACGACGGGTTTGGGCTCGGGTGGTGCGGGGTGGGGGAGGTGGCTGAGGGTCTACACGCGAATGCTAAGTCCACAGATAGAGGAATGGAAAGAAGTGTGCGTACTTAGTGGGTCGACATGACCAGACAAGGTGACGGCGCTGCTAAAGAATCAGAAAAGAGGGTCGAAACGAAGCGTATGGCAGCAACTCACGTATGTCCTTCATTCACAAGTTCGTAGCGTAGATCGCCCCTGAGAAAGACAGAGAGAGAGATGTGTTCGATCTACGTCAAAGCATAAGCACACAATTCTGAAAGAGAAGTCAATGAACACGTACAGCCTCTGGAATCAGCGCGCCAAGCGGAGAAGTGAAGTCGATGTCGGCACACCGAAGCTCGAAGGTGCATCGCTCAGACGACTCGGGAGTTCCTTTGAAGGCGACGAGGGTGATCCAAGCGTTGCTGGTCAGAGATGCGAGAGAGGTGGAGACACCACTAGGGCAAACGATAGACCTTAGAAGATATGAGATGACGATGAGATAAGACGAGATGGACAACTTACCAGGGGGTCCCGTTCACCGACATCGTTCGAGTGAGAGATTAAGTTCGTTCCGTCAATATGGAGGTGGGGCATGGCGTTTTGAAAACGCCCATTTTAAAGGGAGGTGGAGGAAACAAAGGAAAGTGCGCTGGTCATTCCATGGTGGCGTGGGACGTGGTCCCGAGCAGCCTTCTGTCACAGGGACAGGGTCCGAGGCATAGCACCAAATCGGGTGCTATGACCGTATGACGTCTCGAGCCATCCGTTAGACCTTCAGGGTCCGAGTCATACAGCCAAATCGGGTGCTATGACGCCTTGACTCTCGACTTGGCATTGGCCATGGACCTTGCCGATCAATCGCATCGAGTCATCACCAGTACCTCCTCGTTCGCCTGGGGCATCGCGCCCGTCAGAGTCACCGTGTATGGTCCCACCATCCTCGTGTCACCGCAGTCTGGTTAGCGGGCCACCAGCCACGGCCCGAGCACGGTCGAGATATATAAAGACTTGCTCGCCGTTTGACGGAGTCCATTCTGTAATCCACACCTACGCTGCTTCTCTGCCACCCGCTACGCTTTCGGTATACGCTCACGCACAATTAACCACCTTGTTACCCCCTCTCGCGCCTCTAACCTCCTTCTCGCCTGCAATGTCGTAAGATGCTCTGTCTCCCGATTACACGGACCTCAACCCATTTTCACTAGGGTTACCCCTGCATCACCAGTGTCCTTCGCGACTTGGAGGGCCACCATCAGTGCGAAAGCATCAAATGACGCTGTAATTCTGAAAGCACCTGTCAAGAAAGCGAAGATCGCCATATTTGAAAGGACTCCACATCATTGTAAGTCAACTTCACATGTTAATCCTGCAACTCCTGCCTACCTCTTCTCACTGGCGCTTCATCGCTTCCAGATACGCTTATCGCAGGACCATTAAACGCTTTGTGCTCTTGGCTTTTGCTGGACCTTGATGCTTTCAAAGAAGCTTGCTCTTTCGACGGTGTATGTCTTTCCACCTCTTGGATTTGTCACTACAAGTGTTGAAACTTGACGTAGGCCTTGCAATCTATGAGAGTCAGCATCCCTCTCAAGACCAATGCTACCTCTCCGATCCGTGGCTTCCCCCTTCCCGTTATCACTTTTACTCTCTCCTTTGACGAAGTTACGACGTTCAATGCGTTCAAGAATTGTGTTCGCACTGGGAAGCTTCCGGCGGGCTATGCTGGGGAAGGAATCGCGTCCTTGGCAGATTTCTTTGGCGGCGACCATCTTTCTGATCAAATACACTCGCGCGAAGTGAGGATCCCGGTCCATCAACGGCGCAAATGCAATTGTCCCTTGTACACACTTCTGGGTTTCATTATCCTCGCTCTTTTTTTCGCGGCTGGAGCATGGGAAGCGGCATCATTGAATTGAATTAGCCATGTATATATCTTGAGTTCATTGAACGGCTTATTGAAATGGCTTGGGAACTCCACTTGGACCGTTCCTCCTAAAGTTAGGTGTTCTCCTAAATTTTGTAGGCGCTTATGCCTGCGCTTGCCTGAAAACGAGGTTGGTGGAACACAAAGAACCTTTGTCCTGACCTGTAGATTGGGTGGCACCACCAAGATATAAAGTCCCTCGTTGAAGAGATGCTCTCGCTCTCATACCATCCCACCTCACACTTTTCTAANTCCCCATGCCTCGCGACTCTGCGCTCCCAGCCAGACGTTCCACACATCGCAACACGGCTAATCCTTATGCTTCTCGTGCTACTAAGCCAGCCACGATGTCGAAGGAAAAGCCTTCTCTTCATTCTAAGTCTCGCAAACTCAAGGCACCAACTCGTCTCCCCAGTCCTGGAGCGACTTCATTTCCCTCTCCTTCCACAGCCTTTTCTCTCGCAACCGGCCCCTCAGACCCAGATGCTTCCACCCAGGCTCGTAAAGAGGGTGAAATACCAGATGTCGCTGCTATGGAGGATCGCATCAAAGAACTGGAAGATGAGATCAAGAGACTCAACGCCAGAAACAATCGTCTCGAGAGCAAGGTCAAAGACGTACGTACATTCCCGCACAGACTGCCCGTGAATGGTCACCGGCACCAGTCATCTCTAATCTCCTCTTTGCTCTAGCTTTCTGATGTGGTAACCGAGGCAGTCACCTGCTCCATCTGCCATGGATACGCACATAAGCTCCACTTGTAATGCCATGTCGTCTTCGTTCCTCTTTCTTGTGAGCTGATGTAGGATCTTCGTAGCTTGGATGACTGTGGTCATCACTTTTGCTTGGCCTGTATAGCACGCTGGTTCAAAAAACGACTCAAGGTCAACATGAAAACCTACATCGACGGAATCCCCCCCGAATTCATAATTGTTGGCGATGTGTTGCCTCCCAGCACGGTTGAGGAGCGTAATAAGATTTGGAGGGAGCTTCGTGAGTTTCAGCGAGACCAATTGATGGAAGGCGGACTATTGTGTCTCATCGCAGACGACCAAGCTATCGAGGTGGCCACGGGCTTGTTCTCTTATCCATGCCCTGTTTGCGGAGGAAGCATCAAGAATCTTCCCGCCGAGGCGATAATCGGGCGGAGCCTCTGCGATGCATATGAACGTACTATCCTCTGGGAGATGCCTTCAGAGGAACAACCCGACGAGGTAGATCAAGTTGCGCCAACGGAGTTCGCTCCTCTTATCATGACGAACGACGCAGTTTTGCGGGAAATAGTTGTTCCACAAGCATATTTATCTTCATAATGAACTTGATCCTTCGATACTTCACCTTTGTGTACCACAATGTCAATAGCCGTCGAATAGCCCCACCAACCGCGCGCGCTGTGTCAGGCTGAACGGAAGCAAAATGCTAAATTGATCCCGATCACCATCACCAATCTCGATCGCTGCCTGGGACCGATCCGATCATTAAATAGAAGTTGTATCTTATCAGTGAGCCTGTGAGTGGCTGTGCTGGGGGTACTCTTACCACCATCGGCTGCTCTATTCAACGTTCAACGATGTTCACCACGCATCGTATTGGTCTCGCCGCCTCTGGCAAAGTGTATCAGCTACCCATGGCTTTGGAAAGCGTCGTCTCTTATCCCCTGTCCGGAAGCCTGCGGACTCAGGCCCAGTCCATGTCAAAGTGTCGCTGGAGGAACGATTACTCGTCATCGATAGGCCAATCGCACCATCGAGTACGATCCTCATGCCCGTCCGAAGGGACAGCGTTATCAAGGAAGTCTGAAGCGAAAATTACCATTTCTACGGTAGGACGGCGGTGCTATCTCTGCCTTCCCCAATCCTGACTTCACTTGCTTAGGACTTCTTCGCCATTTTCAGTGGATATCTCAACCATGGTTGAGCGTTTGGCATGTGCGAATGCGGAGCATCAGAAGCCCTCTATTTCCTCAAAGATATCGGTGAGGAATAACGACAGCACTGCTCGAAGAGGTTGCTGTTTCTGCTTCGCAAAACGTGCCGCCTATTTCATGAGCATCTGCGCGGCTTCGAGTATAGGGATCGGGAGCTGTGACAAGCCACAACCTCAGAGACTCTAGAGTAGATTGGCAGGTTTACCCATTAAACACAGGCGATAGCTCTGAAAGCGATGATAGGAGTGGCGGAGAGCTACAAAACTTGGTCACAGCCGGCCTCGATTCTCACGACTGAAGTATCGGCCTGGTGTGGTACTACGAGGTACGTCGTCCCTCTTTTAGCAATCATTAATCGCCAATCACCCTCACCTATCAAACCAACAACAGACGTGCAGGTGTCACCCGCGTACATCTTTAGGAAGACTCTGCTATCTCTGCTTACTCGGGTTGTGAGACTTGAGTCTATCACCTCCGCTCTGGCCATCACACGCCCAACANTTTTTGTGNTTTTTCTATTCACCGCAGGCCCGAGACCTCATTAATTCATCTGTCAATGTGTCCTAGCACGATCCTCTGATGTGGGCACATCTAGGATAACCACAGACAGTTTGCGGTGATGGCTTGGACGGAGATTCCATAATGAGGAAAATAGTTGTATGTCACGGTCGTTGTGTCCATTGTCCATTTCGGTCCCTTCAGAACGTCGCGTGATGACACCTGTGGCGACCGACTTCAACTAAGTCATTGGCCAATTCTGCGCACTGGTCACCTGATCGTAATTCGAACGAGCCCAGCGTCAGAGTCTCAGACCCTCGGCGCTATCATAACCTGAATAACAAGTAAAAACAAGCAAAACACCCTAACCCCCCTCCCCCAAAAGCTCCCCTTCCAACCTTACCACCTCAGAGCTTCTTGTGCACTACAATGGATTACCGATGGTGCATACTATAATTCTTGACTCAATTGCGCAATAGTAGACTCACATTTATACGAAGGTCTCGTACATGTCCCTCGGCTATCCTTACCCCGATCATCCCCGACGAAGATGTGTGGCTCGATGGTGTTCAATTCGCAGATCGCCCTCAACCAGCATCTCGCTCCTTTGTGCAACTCCGTTCTACGGAACAAGATGGTTCTATCACGGCTGTCCCTCTTTGCTCCCTCATCGGAGGCAAAGTCTGTAGTCGTCCGTTTCTATTCAATGACTTCTGCTGATAAACATGCACACTAGATTGAGAATGTCGATGTGATGTTTCGGTTAATTGGTCGACGGCAATATGAAATATTTAATGACGGCCAAGTGTAAGTACTACACACGATCTCCTGCTCATGGACGTTCTGAGGGTCGAGGCCGCAGCCCAATTGAAGTCTTTGGCCGTGTATCAGCCGGTATCTCACAGCCGCAACCTTTGAACCTTTCGCCCTCAACTGGTAGGCTTGGCGGAGCTTACTCCCTTGCAGCTGATACGCTGGAAGGTAGCCGGAGGACGTTTGTCCACACCCTACCTCCCCTTACACCTTCAGTTCGTTCGGCCGCTTCACCTGTGCCTACAAGCTTTCCTGCAGAGACCCAGCACGCAAACCCCGAACCCGACCTGAACCTTGGTCCAGCGTTAAAGCCGTCACCCGCACCTGCCAGAATCCGTCAGTTAAATCAGATTTACCATTACGATTCAGGCGGTTCAGGCAATCCTATTAAGCACAATGACCGCGTCCTCATTTACTACGTCCTCAAGGTTCTAAGGTCTAACGACTACTTCGTGCATCACTCCGCCGTTTCTTCCCCAGGCCAGCCAGTCAGATTTCTTTCCCTTTGCCGTCCATCTCTCGAAAGCTGATGTTTTTGGTCCTAGATGGAGATCCTCATTGGCGACGATGATGATGCTTTCGGCACGTTCCATCTATATCCCTGTCTTACGGCTTCTCACTCATGATTACCATTTTCAGGCATGAGCCATCTCTTTGTGGGAATGCGACCTGACTCTGAACGACTGATTTACATCCCTGCAGCCCTTGTACCCCAGGCCGCCATTGAGCAAGGTGTCCCTGTGGACACTGTGGTTCGCCTCAGTAAGTGCTCCCATGTCTCTTTCCATGTCTCCTTCCGAAGACGTAACAATCACATTATGAAGAGATCAAACTTGTACAAGTCGTTGCTGATCACCATTGATCATTTCGTATACCCTGGCTTTTCCTTTTCGCCCTCCACGCTTCAAAAGTTACAGAATGTGGTTCCTTCGAGAACAAAATCGATTGAAGAAAATCTCTTTGTCTGATAGCCACCATGAACTACGACCACCCTCCCTTTGTTCATTTAATATATAAACCCTCGATTCAGTCTTTCCCCAGACACGAATGGACCCATCCCTACAGGCCCAAGATTCTGGTACCACAATCCAATTTCCTCCACTGGATCCAAGACGACCCTCCAGCTCGTTATCAAACTTGAGCTTCACCTCAGATGACTACCTGATCTCTGACCTATCGTTTGAGTATGACGAGGGTGAATGTGAGTTATGTGTCCCCTCAACTTTAATTGTCTGTTCATCCTCCACCTTGTGAGACAGCTCCCCAGCTTCCAACCGTCAACGAAATTGTATCATACCACGAAGGAGCAAGGCATCTGGGTGGGTAGATTCCCTGTTCTACATTCACTGCTTACCTATATGCTGTAGAATGGCCCTCATTGGATATATCTACTACCTACAACGGGCATCATTTCACTGAATCCCGAAGATCACCCTACGACTTCTCATTGCTGCAAAATGGCACTGTCGATGAAGAAAGTGATTTGGTAACATCTGCGCAAGATGATGAGATCCAAGGATGTCAGTTCTCTTTTGTACCTTCTCGCAGCTTCATACGTTAACACCTCCATAGCGCTTCCCACCACCGGCGACGTAGTTAGAGCAACACCTCAGAAAGAAACCGCGCACCTAGGTCAGTCGTTCTACTCTTTTCCACAAACCTCGCGATGATCGCCAACTCCTATCGTAGAGTTTGCTTTGGAATCGGCGGTCTTAGATTCCGATGATCACACACCCCAGTCTCTCAATGATCAGACCATTCCCCTTTTCGCATCAACGCATCTCTGTCATTCACATTCTTGCTCACGTTTTGCAACCTACACTCCATCATTCTCCTTCATAGCAAGGATCTTCACAGTTGCTGGCTGTGTTGTTATCGCACTCATCTGGGTCAGCTTGCGCAATCCGCCGGCCCTCAATCATGGCTCGGCCGCACGTGGTACAAAAATTATACCGGAATTGACTGTTAAGGCGCGTAGGAACGAAGACAGGGGAAGCTCCTAGGGGGCTAGGAGAGAGTCGGAGGAGACGTCGGAGATGTCGGAGGAGACGAGATGAACCAGCGATCAGGTTATTAACTTGATCACCCACTCTTTCAGTGGTTCCAGTAGAGATAGATAAGAGAGTACGAGTCGGAGGTAGCGGAGCTAGCGGAGAGTCGTACGAGTAGAGACTAAGTCAACTAGTGACTAGTGAGAAAGGAGAGAGGGAATGAGAATGGAACTTGACGATAAAGAAGAGGAGCGGAGATGACGGAGAGACGTCGGAGCGACCTTGTGCACGGAGCACCTAGTGAGGGGAAACTAGAACTGATATTTCGACTAGCCGTAACTCTACTTGGGGTGCCTGTATATATACTAGAGGTACCTACTGTATGTAATAGAGCAGCAGTAGTAACATGAGGAGCCAAGGTATTGCCAAGGGGAACATGTGTCTAGACATGAGGCAGGAAAGGGTCCAAGGAGAGGATATGGCTAAGTCGAAGGAAACGTCGGAGCAGGCGGAGCTCGTCGGAGGAAAGGTAAAAGTAATGGTAAAAGGGGCAAGGATAGGAGTTAGGTGTTAGGGGATGATTGGACCATAACAGGNTGACAAATGAGTTGAAAGCAATAAATTGGATCCATTCGGGGTAGTTCGTGTCTACATGGAAAAATGAACCAAACACGCTAATTGCATACTAGTTGTTAATTGTAAGTACGCCTACGATCAGGAGCACCAGTGTTTTGGAAAGCAAGTCTGCACACTCGTGGGTCAGTAAGTCCTCCCATCCATAATATGTCACCCACAAGGTAATGTGCCCGTCATGACTAAAATCATAAGGCGTATCCTCGGCATCAACTGCCTCCTTGAGGACCTCAGGTAGGTCATCGTACCACTCTCGATTGTACGCACATTTGGGGAGTCCTGGCACATATGTAGAGTCGGAATATTGACTGGTGATTATTCGAAGCCGAGGTCTAGAGCCTCTTCCAGCGCGCCTCCGCATAGAAAAACGCTTCGAATAATATATCCAATCCATTGCACGAAGCCACTGCGCCAATGCGGGGTTCCGCCATCTCGGAATGAGGATCCGGTACTGAGCCAAACTTTGGGCATGGTCTGACTCGTCAGAACTCATCCCATCAACACCCAGCCGCATTATCATTCTCTCATGCCGACGAAGTTGCGCATGCGCCCTACAGATACGGAGGCGGCGATTGTACAGCTGGATGAAATCGGCTTATCCAAGGAAGTCGACAAACAAGACAATTTAATGACTTACATTTCGCTTTCGCTGAGTGCGAGTATCCTGTTCTTGTATTGCTGCCTGTGCGTCTTGGCTCATTTGTTTGCGCTGGTATGTCCTTTTGAGCGACCTTAGATGCGCAGTGAAAGCCTGTCGTATCGTTTTTTCGGAACCGTATTGTTCTCCATAACTGAATACGAAATCTTGGGCAAATGTTTTGATGTGTGAACGGTTCCATGGAGTACCCGGGGTGGAACGAAGATCTGGGCGAAAGCCATGTTCTGAAGCAGACGTGAGCTGCCCACCGTCAGTCCACGCCTGGACCTCTTGTTCTGAAGGAAGGTTGAATGGTGAATCATGGTTAGCTCTCTGCATGAGCTCGCGCGCGCGCAAGCGGACTTTTGCCTATGGGAGCTCATGAATGTCGCATCAAAATAGTAACATGATCTGCCTACTGCTAGCTCATTCTGGTCTTGCGTCCGACGCTTTGGTAACTTCGTCAAGCGTGGTTCAAGATCTGGTTCGCTATCACCGTCGTAATTCTCCTCCGTGCTTCTTGGGATGCTTCTTGAGGTGGTTGATGCGCGTCCTGGAGGACGCAGTCCCGAATCTCGTATGCTCTCCAGAATCTGCACAGATGAGTGCACCGCGTCAGCCATATCGCCTAATACTGAACTAAGAGCGGCAAACTCTCGTCGCGTGGCAGGTCTATCCTGGTCTGACTAGAATGGATTACGTCGTAACTATAAAAGGAAATACCAGTTTTGGGAAATTCACTCACAATGTCGTCACTGCCGTTATCGGAGGACTCTGACTGTGGACAACGGCTTTCTGAATATCTATCATAGGAAAGGATGGGAAAGTACATACGGCTGCATCCTCTGGGGGTGGCGAGTAATGTTGAGATGGCCCATCATCCTGATCCATCGGAATCAACTCATGTTCTGAACCGGACTCATCAGTCATCAAAGAATCGAGTGGCATCTGTAGTTCTGTTAGAAACAAGTAAAAAGAGACAGTGATTGAGAGGCGAACCTCTACTGGAGCGCTTGAACTGGCAACATCATTCGCAGGTGGCGCTGGCTGATAGAATGGGCTTCCAAGCGAAGCCAACCAGTCCAACGCATGCGCACTGGTGGGTGTTGAACCGGAGGATGTATCGTGCTCAGTCGTTGAACTAGGTCCAGCAGGATTGATAATCGAGACAGCGCCACCTAGCCCTAGCATTTCTGCGAGCTGGAGCGACTGCTGCGGGGAGAGTACGGGTAAATCGCTAGTTTCCCTAGCAAGGGGAGTCGAATCCGGAGTCGAGTCCGAGCTACCAGGGGCATGTTGAGAAGATGGACCGGTGGTGATATGGCTATTACTCGGTCCAGGAAGAGATGTTGAAGGAAGAGATGTTGAAACGTCAACTCTTTGCCTTTGCTGTGCTCGCTCTCTTGATAAGGATGATTGAATACGCAGGAGTTGACTATCAACCATGCGGAACATGGCTGACCAGCTCTGTTAGAAACGAAGTGGTGAGTACCCCAGAAACACTCAGAACAACTGACGAACTTCGCCTAGTTGAGGCACAGCAGGCGCAGATTGCTACGAAGGATGTTTAGAGGCAGATGCTATCAAGAGCTAGAAGAGGCTCACTCGGGGAGTGATACTACCGGTGTTAGAGCCAGAATCGCTGCCCGTGGTCCCAGCATCTGACCCAACTTCGCTATACATGCTGAAGTAGGCCGATTCCGATTCTGCGTCCGAGTCTGAGTCCATGGTTCAAGGCTTAGCGCTTAGCACTGAATGGCGAACCTTGTTCCCTTGTGCACGTTTCCAGCAGAGCGTCAGCTTGACATCGGCCTTTTCCTGACAATCCAGGGACGAGACTGAACACGACTCATTGAAGCCGGCCTGGCACTAGCCTGGCATGTCAATGCGTCCGAGAGAACAAAGACATAAAACTGGACGTACCAGACGTCTGACCTGGCCTCGCTTCACGCATCTACCATGTCTGAACCGTCACTGTCCCCTCTCTCCGAAGCTACCCAACCGCCTGCATCAGCTGTTTCCCTCACCAGTTCGTTGTCTCGCAATTGTAAGACGTCTTCGATCATTGATCACTCCTTTCTTTTAGGCTCTGAAGAAGTGACGGCTTTTCTGAATGAAGCTGCCTCAAACGTCGATGAGTCGCGAGAGGACAAGGACGATAACTCTCAAGATGGAACGGTACGCTTTGCCCTCCTGTTATGACCCAAGCCCAATACCACCCACATTTTGTAGTACCAACCTTCGGAACTATCTGATGATGATACCGCATCGCAAGGCACCCAAGTCGTTCGTGGAGCTGATCACCTGGTCCAGGGGGATGACGACGTCTCTGGCGAAGGTTCGACCATGATTAGGCTACCAAGAGTTCAAGTCCAAGAAGGGTCTATCAGTGGCTCAATCTTTGGAGGGATGAATAACGTAAGTACCTTTGTTGCTCATCGCATTACACGCTCCACCTGATTCGGTCATGAATATAGTCAGACTTTCAAGAACGGATGGCTGCATTGCTTCAAATGATCAACGAGCTCAATGAGGCGACCCGTGCCATGAGAAACCAAGTCCAACGTCTGCACAATAGTCGCAACCGAGCACGCACTGGGAGAGAGACCGTGATGGCCTACCACATCCTCCCAGCCCTTCGTAAGTTCGAAGTTCAACGGACCTCTGACAATCCTCTAACGTGCCCTAGGCTCGATGTTTTTCGGAGTTCTGTACACCCTGATTTTACCGTTTCATATGGCGATTACCTACCTATTGAATTACGTAGCTTCATGGTTGTGATACCGTTTCCAGTGACAATTCCCTGTATAATCCCAACTTACGAGTACGAATTGAAGATCCCTTTCAGTTGCTTAATGCTGGCCAATGACACAAGACCATGAACGACCGTGGCGACATTATCATGGAGGCTAAGTGATAAAGCACAAAGGTAGCCGATATCAATCAATGAGCGTCTGGATTGCTTTGTCCCCTCACAAAGTCACGATGCCACCTTTCCTCAGCTCGCTGTATATAAAGAGCTCTCAATGGGTTGGACTTCGTTACGAAACCTTGTCGTCGTTCGAAGAATTCTACAAGGTAGTATGGTGCGTGTACTATTCGATAGCCCATGCCACTAGGCTTGACCATGACACCGACTTGACACCGACATCACCAAATGTAGACGCGCATCACCATGTACATGGAGCCTCGTGCATCATCAGGAGATCAACCGTCTCTGATCTCGTCCGTTTCCCGTCAACGATTCGCCAAGGAACTCAGAGTTACCAAAGCCAGTGCTGCGACTGAACTCGATCGAGAGGCGCCTGTGAGTACGAACATCGACAGCCAGGTGGTGACTGACAACCTTCCATCAGGTTAATGCACGTAGGACATATTTACCTAACGCCAAAACCGCTGGGTCTGGGAGCACAACGGGGAAAAGACCAGAAAGAGAAGCTGCTCATGACCAGGCACCGCCTCAGGCTAACTCGTCATCGCCCGCGCCTGAATCTAACACCCCGAAACCGGGTGGTGAGGCACCTTCCTCAAGTTCACTCCGAGCACGTTCTGAACCCCCTCTCAAAACGGCTCATGCCCCCCACGCGAAGATTGCGCCACCTGACGATGAATTCCAGTTACACACAAGAGCTTTTCGCGACAAGGGTTCTGAAGGGTTTACATCGTGGTTTTCGTCCGCGTCTGATACACCCATTTCGGAGCCACCGCCTTGCCTCAACGCGACCGTCGGGACTCTTTACATACACACCATCAGCGGCTCTGGCACTTCCCATGTTTGGATGATGAAAAACCAGTCATGGGTCTCGGTAAAACAAGGGTGCGACCACCCATTCATTAAAGATCGATGCCTACGATTACGAGGATCTGGGGAGCCGAGCTGGGTGTTGAAGTGCAGTATGGCAACAATGATCAATAGGAAGGACAGAGCCAATCGTACGTAGATAATAGAGTATGTACCCTCATGGTCTAGATGACACGTCCTACATTCAACCTTCCAAATTCACGAGCAGCGCATACAGCCTCGACGTCGTCCACGAAAGCCTCCAACACCAGAGTGCCCACCTTCCGCTTCAAGTCGTGCCAGTTTTCAGCACTCGCGTGTAAGAGCGATGTGGCACACCTAGTGATCTGTGTCCAATAGAATGACGGTTCTCCAAGATGAAGATACAGCACGAGTCCTACGGCAACGCAGGCAATCCAGATGGCTGAGGGATTCCCTGATCTCCGTTCCGATTGCGTCCTTTCTTTTGGTCTACGACGTTCTGTTGGGGATCAATGAGAGAGAGATTAAATTAACTAGTAGAGTAATAGTTACTCGGTTTTCGCGTTGTGGCTCGGTCGACAAGATCGGTTTCTTTCTGGACTTTCCAAATTCGGATACTTGTTTCATCACCTCGTTCAGAAGTTCCTGTTGCGATGTACGCAGATCCACTTGAGCAGTGGTAGGCCTGGGGACTGAAGTGAGGACGCAACTACCTGGGGGAGAAAGAAGCACGTACAACAGCTTGCACGATATCATCCCCTACAACAGATGAGGCGCTTCCCGGCCAGAAAACGAGGCCCTGACTTACCGTCGTGTGGTAGTACTTCGGGGGCTCCATTGACAATGTTGTCAACTACAACATTGCCGTTTGTGCACCCCATCAGGACGGATTTGCCCGCATTGATGAATGCGCATTGGAGGAGTACGTTGTGTGCTATGGAGAGTTTGAATGTCCGAAGAAGTCGAGGCGCTTGAAAGGCACCATGGGGTTCAGACATCGAATACATGTCAAATCCATCGTAAAAATTGAAGAAGAAGAGGAGATTTTGCTTTGGGGATAGCGCAGATTTGCCTCTGTGAAGACGTGTGATCGTGAGATACGCTTCATCATGACCCAAATACTCACATGCGAATGCTACGAGGAACTAACTGCCAGCAAATAGGCAGATGCTCCCTGCCAGCGATGTCCAAGTCAAGGCACAGGACGCCGTGGTACAGATATGAGACCAAGAGGAAAGGTGATCCTTTAGTCTCCATGAAATGCACGGTATGGGGAGCGATGGGCTCATTTTCAGAGCCAACAAGGGAGGGTGGGGTTGATACGCGGGCATGCTCTAGGCAAGAATCTATCTCTGTCTGATTTTAGGTGTCTGGAATAGGCGGTGACTTCACGCACAAGCTTTAGGATCCCCCAGTGAGGTGTACACTACAACGACAGCCCCCACAGCAATTGCCATCCAATTTCCCGAGGTTTCAATACTGATACATTCAACTGTGGTTGGCCCTTCGTGGGCTGGAGGTAGCGGCGTAATCTTGTATCCAGATTCTGGCCCATTGTCGCACTATAAACCATTACTTGTGATATTGACTCATAGCGCATTCAAGCACGTACGACAGAGACCGATGAAATTTGGCCATCTGCAGAACCGATGAATAAACGTGAGGCTTCTTGAGGATGCCATGCCAGCGCAGTGACTGCAGAAGGACAAACGATCTTCAAAACCTCGTTGCCGTCGTGGTCGAACACGAACGCGAGACCGTCGTCGGCTCCACTTGCCAGGTAGCGATTAGAGAATGCCAGCGTATTGACCGAGTTGGAATGTTTGGAAGTCAAAACTGACTTGCATTCGTAGCGACACTTTGGACGGAGTGGTTGGCGTTGAGGCATAACTAGTCTTGACATCACAAGCGCTCGTAGGTCCTTGCCTTCATCCTCTTCACCCCTCAAATGCAACCAAATCGCAAGAAATTCCTCTGTAAATGTTCAACATGTACCACTCAATCAGCGGACGGCTGCTATTTGACAAATTCATCAACCTTCTATCGACATCAACAAGACATCTTGTACTCTCAGGCGGCAGCCCCGACGATCTTGACCCCAAATACGGTGGCGACACCAATGAGAGCCAGCGCAGGGTCAGTCGCAGCGACATCTCAATCCTCGAGTCCAATGGATGAGAAATCCCAAGACGAAACCCAGCCCCCAGCGCAGTCGGCGCAAGTCTCGGTGGGTGTTTTGGGACCCAGATAACAAACATCTCTGATCGACCACAAGCAGAAGGATTTGCTCCTTAAAAGCTTGAAGCAACGCATCAACTCTGCTATTCTCAAGTATACTCCTACCGAGCGACTATCTTTCGCACTTGACCCCACTGCTCTACACGATATGATTGGAAACCAGGCGGGTGATTCCCTGCAAAATCAGGGTAAACTCGCTCTATCCAACCATGCGTGTAACGCCCAGTTTCTCAACCAAGAAGCTCTTCTGATGAATCTCCAGCGGGAGGTTCACTCTTGTGACTGGGGGGATAACGCGTCAAAACAAGATCTCTCGGATCGTGTCACATCGAAACTAAAATCTATGCAAGCGTATAAGCAAAGTCAATGGAAGAGTCAGAGGAAGGAAGGTACCCGGCTTTTATCCAATGCTGCAAAGGCAACCTCCCCAACTTTTGTCGACTGTGGTGCGTCTTTAGTGATTGGGAATCGGTCTTGTATACTGATAGCAACCGTAGATCGATACTATCAGAATTCGTTTCGAAGTTGGAACCCTGTTGTACTCACATACCATCTATTGGTGTTGATCATGCACTTAACTGGCCAGCTGTCACGGACGTCCTCTTCGCTGCTGATGTCGGGTTTGCTCTCTGTAGTGGAAATGGCACTCAAAGCGGCAGGCATGTCGGATGAGAGATATGCGTTGCTACTCGAAGAGCTTCCATGCGATCCAAGAACCGTTGTCGAAGCCCTGGACGTAGACCCTCATTTCGATTCGTATATTTGCTGTCCAAAGTGTTACTTTGTGTTACCCGCTCAACGCCCGTTTCCGATGACTTGTCGTCACAGGGACACGCCCTCTGACCCGGAGTGCGGGTCACCTTTATTGTCTAGAAGAAATATCGGAGGGACAAGCTTCTTCGTGCCACAGAAGAAGTATCTCCAGAATGACATCAAGCACTGGCTCGCACGATTGTTATCGAGGCTGGATATAGAGAATAGCATGGATGCTTTCTTGGACAGAGCGGAGTCGGCGGATTCTAAGATGCATGACATCTGGGACTCGCCTGTGATCAAAAACTTCAAACACCACGACGGGAAGAAATTCTTCAGAAAGAAGGGTTCGCAAGGCCGGTATGCTTTTGGATTGTGTCTTGATGGATTCAATCCATCTGGTCAGACGACGGCAAAAAACGTGGCAACTGCGACTGGAATTTATCTGGTCTGCTACAGCATCCTGCCACACGTTCGATGGAGCCCGGAATACATGTTCCTTGTCGGCGTTATTCCTGGCCCTGGAAAGCCATCCAAGCACCAATTAAATCACTTCCTCAAACTCTTGGTCGACATGCTGCTCCCGTTTTGGTTGACCGGCGTTTATTTCTCGCGTACAGCAAAACACAGGAACGGTCGTCTGGTGCTTTTGGCTTTAATTCCAGTCGTCTGCGACAGCCTCGCTGCACGCCAAGTATCTGGCTTCACTGCTATAACCTCGACCTTCTTCTGCACCCTCTGCGAGCTCACGATCAACAACATCTCGAACTTCGACACTTCTACTTGGAAAGCTCGTAATTTTGTTGAGCATCTGGACATCGCTACGCAATGGCGTGACGCCAGTAGTACAGCAGAGCGTGAGAGGCTGACTCAGGCGACTGGCATACGATGGTCGGAACTTTTGCGCTTACCTTACTGGAATCCGATAAAATTCACCGTCATTGATACAATGCACAACCTATTCCTCGGACTTTACCAGTCTCACTGCCGGGAAATATGGGGGATGAATATAGAGTCTCGTGATGGGGACGCAAGCGAGGACCACCATACTCCACCTCATATTCCTCCCCCGGAGGTGATGGCAAGTGCGAGGAACTTGGTCCGAAACGGTTCCCTTAAGCAGCTCGAAAAGTGTCGAAAAGAAGTCCTCTACTACCTTTGCCAAGAACATGGCATCAACGTCAACCGAGTGATCCACAAAAAGGATCGCGCCAAGGCTCTGCTCGAAAGAGACCCTGTGTGTTGCGCGCCCTTGCAATGTAATTCAATCCCACTAACCGTCCCCAGAGCGCAGATTATATGCTTCAGTCGCCTACCCCTTCGGAGCCGACAGTATTGGCCTCTACATCAGCAACGGATGTCAATGAATCAGTACCGTCGGACGCGGTTGCAACCGTCTTGCGCCAATTAGCTGCAAACCGTGCCATGAGCACTATTATGGGCGGAGCAAAAAGGGGAGATCTGGCAGCTGCTTGTGAACATCTCAAACTATCGAAGGAGGGAACCAAGGCTGAGTTGTACCAACGACTGAAGGTACGCCTATAACCTATCTCGTATCAAGAATCCAGTCGTTCTGAAATGCATGCAGGAGCATTCTGAGAGAGCTGCTCCCGCTCCCAGCGTCAACGTTGACGCTGCAAACCGCAGATCTGGAGGAAACGATCGAAAGATGGTATTAGGGCGCACAATTCTGACAATGACTCACAGAGACATGGAGCACATCCAACTTCCTTCGTGGGTCACCCGCGCTCCCTCAAATTTTGGTTCAGCTGGTCGAGGGAAGCTTAGTGCGGACCAATGGCGGACGGTCTGCTCGATCAACCTACCCATCACCCTCATTAGATTATGGGGCGTTGACGCCAGTATCCACGAACAACCAGAGCAAGAACTAGAACAAGATCAACGAGACCAACAACAGCGACTACGTGCCATGTTAGATAATTTTATGAACCTTATAGCTGCGGTGGAAACCGCGAACATGCTGGCCATTGATACGCAACACGCGGTCTCATACAAGGGGTACATACAATCATACGTCGACGGTATCAAGACGCTCTATCCACATTTTCGCATCCGACCAAATTTCCATCTCGCCTTGCACATAGAGGAATTCCTGACCCATTTCGGACCCGTCCATTCCTACCGAACTTTTGGTGCGGAGCGGTATAATTATTTTCTGCAAAACACAAACACAAACCGGAAGCACGGTAAGCATATCTGCTGGCCCATAGTGATCACTCATCTAGTGATTATTCGTAGGAGAGATGGAGACAACCTACTTGATGACAGCTTCAAGGATGTCAAACTTGTATGCCCTAATGAATGACAACGAACTCAAGGAGGTTGCTTCAGATCTCGTAGCGGCATTTCAGAAGCACGTCAACATCGATGGGCGAGGCACGCGAATCGTCGATGCCCTTACTCTCCAGCCGTTGCGCNGCGCGGAGGGGGAGGGAGAGGGGACAAAAACGGGAATACAATTGTCTAAAGAAGTGACGGCGGCCCTCCTGAATCGTCTGAATCGGGAATCTGGATATGAATTGTATACATCCACTTACCATCCAAGAGAAAGCAAGCACCAACTTGGTTTCATCAATACCGCTACCCGGTGCACCAAAGTGGTCGTTCGCGGCGTCCTGTTCCAGTCTGTGTCAGTCTCCCAAGGAAACAGTCATATCATTTTTCGGGACGCAGGGGGTTCTGACGTTGCTGGACAAATTCAAGAAATCTTGCTCCACCAACGGAGGAAGAAGGGAGCCGAAGCTCTCATAACGGAAACGTTTCTTGTTGTGAGGACTTTTGCCCAGCTAATTCCGCCACACATGGCTCTGGATCCGTATCGAAGGTATCCCATGGCTGGGGGGCTGTATTATTCGCACTGGGACGATTCTATACACATCATCAGACCGAAGGAGATCATCTGCCACTTCGCGAAGACGTCAAGCTTGGATTTCGGGATCCCTGACGCCGATTGTATTCATGTTCTACCACTGAATCGAGTGAGTCTTTTACTACGCCTTGATGAGTCGACTAACTTTGGACTAGCTGATGGATTCAATTGAGTCCAGACAGGACGACTTGCATGTTTAATACTCCCGATTACGACTAGACGTTACAAATTTTCGCTTTGACATCAATCAGTTGGGGCGTTACCAAACTTAGGACTTAGATGGACTCGAAGCAGTTTGGGGACGAAGAAGTCGTGTGTATTTGATTCTGTACTTGATTCCGGGCTACAACGAAAGTTACTTTACTATTGCGAATGTGTGGCTACGTATCGTCTACCTACGACATGGTGGGAAGAGGGAAGACGTCCACAGACGTCTTCCTGGGTTTATAAGCTCTCAGCCAATCTCGGGATTTGCCGTGCTAAGCTTTTTCTATAAATTTAAATATTTATCGGTAGATCCCGAGTTCTTATTCCCGGTTATGTTTCCCAGTCCTCTGAGCACGTGAAACTTCCCTTTTCCCTTTCGACGACTTCAGTAGACATACTAGGAGTGTACAAAGACAACACTGTATGGTAGAAAAATGAGTGAAAAAANCTTCGAAATACAGAAAATACGACTCGGTAAATACACGAGACTCCTTTCCACCACAAAAACACTGAAGTGGAACCGACAGATCCGTCATTTTTTGGACATCGAGGCAGATGTTGGTGGTGCCTCGGAGGAAGAATCAGATTCCGAGGAGGATCATGAGGCTCAGGCAGAGAAAGGTAAGTTCAGGCACCTTACCCAGAGTCGAGCTTCAGCAAAAATGTAAATGTCGGTACCTATGACAGATTTTATAGTTCCTCCAAATGAGGAATCTGCATCCGAGGACATCCACCAAGAGAGTTCTCGCCTGCCTGGCCGTCTGCACGATTTTGAGCAAGACCGAGAAGATGCCCTTAGCCAGGCGCAGGACATACTTTCTAGATACCATGAAACTCAAGGAGGCGTCACAATCGAGAAACCTTCCTCTCCTTGGGAAGATCCAATACGGTTCATGCCGTCCATTAAAGATCCTGACCTCTGGCGGGTTCGGGTTCAAGTATGTATCTTGTCCCATCGCACGATCCAGACTTATAATAATCCATGCTTTCATAGAAGGGGTTGGAGATGCAGGTCATTTCCACAATTCTGCTTCGCGCCTTAAATCGAAATATCCCCGTTGCCTCTACTTTTTTCAAACCCGAAATTCCTGGCTTCATCTATATTGAAGGTTCCTATGCCGATTGTATGGCTGCAGTCAGAGGAGTTGATGGTATTCGCTTGCGTTTCGATAGCGTAACTCAAATTGAGTTAGTCAATCTCAGCGATCGCATAGCGGTATTGAACCAGTCGAGTCTGGATATACGTCAACTACGCTCTTCGTTCGTACGAATCCAAGACCGCAGTATTTATCGCTATGACCTCGCGTATGTACTTTCTGTGTCCTCCAACTCTTTCGCGAGGGTACTCGTTGTACCCCGCAACGCCGATATTTGCCCATCGTCAGGTCGCAAGCGCAGATCCCCTGGTAAACCATGCATCGCTCGCTCTCCGTGGTCCGATGACCTTGAAGGTGTTTTCCCCCTCCCCCCCATTGAACGATGGGAAACGCTATCTCGAAGGCCTCGAGATCCGCCGAATTCACTGTCGGCACTTGCGACCAGCTGCCATCCCGACCGTTCAAGAACTTACTCTCTTCGAAACATCCCCGCTATACAATCCTGAAGCATCGGAAATAACTGAATTTACTGCCGCCGTTCTCCGTCAAAAAGAGTGGCGCGTCCCTTTGGAAGGGGGGGAGGATGTTATTATCATTTCTGGTGCATTCCGAGGGGTCAAAGGCAGGATACGTGAGGTCTTCCTTGCCACCACCAGGATAACTGCGACTAACTTGGAAGAAATGGGACCTTTCGAGGCCCTTGTCACCGATGCTCAGGCCAGCGTGCCCATCAGCATAGGCGCCCATGTCGAAATCATAGCCGGTCCCTATCATGGGGCTTGTGGTCGCGTTCTCGATATCCATGATATGTTTGCGGTCATCCAGCCTTTTTCTACTGGTACGGATCATCGACCCATCGAAATTGAAATCCCAACGTCTGAGCTCATGCGAAGCTTTGACATTGGCGATTTCATCGAAATCCACGATGGTGAACATTGTGGTTTAACGGGATTTGTCGTCGAGCTCAATGCCAATATTGCGTCTATCTTCCTCCATGAGTCTAGTAGTGATGTCGCTACACCTCAACCAGTCATGGTGCGTGCCATTCTAGATGCCTTGTCAGATCTCCGACTCAACGGCTGTACCAGATTTCCGCCACCATCTTCAGTATCAAGAAGTGTACACGGCTGCAACTAGCCAGCCACTCGGCTAATCTCCAAGATCAGCCACCAATCGATTTTACTCATACACCAGATAGGTTTCGTGGCTTAGAGGTCCTCCTTGTCAAACACAATCTTTATAAAGGACGATTCGGTTACATCGTCGGACACTCCTTCTCGACACGAGGGGCAGGAAGTTCCTGCCGGGAGCAGTTAATTTTCCAAGTCAACCCAGGCATCAGCATATCGACCTATACAATTGAGGCCACGCCTGAGCAGCTCGAAGAAAAATAGTGAGATTCCATCATTCATCCCTGTACTCAGTGCTTATGGTCCACCTAGCACCCGGTTGCCTATTCTTCAAGCCGCCTATCTCCCTAGGGACCTTCTGCGACCAAGGAGCATTACCCTGCGTAGTCCCACACCACCACACGCCAGCACTCCACTTTCATTCAGTAGTAGGGTTGGTACACCAGTAGGGACTCCAAATGCCTATCAAAGCACATGTACGTCTCACGCACTCACATTGCCACTACTCTAAAGAAACCTTCCTCTGCAGTCACACAACATTGGCTCGCCCGACCCGGTATCAAGAATCACAAGTGTGGTGTTATCGTTCGGAGAACGGACGAGCAGCGTTCTGTCTGGGGAGAAGTATCACGCCCTGCTTTTCGGCTCGGAGCGTACGAAGGACAACGAGGTTATACGATCATCACAAACGCAGACGATTTGTTAGACGCCAACACCACCGTCAATGTCAGACTCGATGGAGGCACGAATCGAACTTTTCGTCTTTGTCATCTCGACCCAGTACAAGATCCCGAACTCTTTCAAGTTGGAATACGTGTGGTTATCATCGGGCCCGACCTTCTCGAGAATCATTCTTTCTACGGTCAATACGCATACATCTACCCATGCACCTATCCACTCCCCGAGCGTCAACGATTATGCTACCTTGAGTCTCAACAATGGACTTACTTTGATATAGCATCTTTGTGCTTCTCTGGTGACTTGGCTGAGTGGAGAGGTCACATCGTCTAAGTGTCGCGCTCCGTGTCGGCTGGTTGTTGGTTTATTGTTTTCATTCCAATCATCAGTCATACTTATATTCCTCACATACTATTCAACTCCTTTTCTCATCGTTACTACCGTTTTCGCCCCAACGTTTTGCTTTTGCCCTTGGTTATGCTTTTGCCCCATCGTTATGCTTTTGCCCCATCGGCTTGCTTTCGCACTCATCGTTGCTATCGCTATCGCTCTCGCCATTTTACTCGTCGCTGTTACCACTTTTCGCGCATCGTTGCTATCACTTCTGTTCATCTTCGTTACCACTTTTCACTCGCTGTTGTTATCACTTTACGCCCATCGCTATCATCGCTTTCGCATCGATTATTGACAATCTGCTCTCGTTTGCTATCAGTGTTCATAACTATCGCTGCCGTCCCCGTTTTCTGCCCGTAATTTCCAATGGACATTTCTTTTTTAATTTGAGACTCTTGGGGACGGTTAGGCGAAGTCATCTTGTCGAAGACGTCTCCGACCCCGAATTACGGGAAAATGCCCAAATTAGGATGTGACTGTTTGAGCAGACCTAGCCCCTCGATATTATCACCTCAAGGCGGCCATGAGACATCCTTCGGATATCGAGCGGATGCGCCCTGATTAGATGTCGTGAAGGCCAGATAATACAAAGCGACGTACCCTCGTTAACTGTCACCTCAAGGCGGGCATGAGGCTACTGGGACAAGGCCCGGCTTCAAGATATGCCTTGAGGCTGCTAGACTGCAACGTGACCGCCAGCGACGTCATTGACAGTCTTTGTCCTTGTTCAGGGGATATCCCTATTCAGACTGGTGTCGAAGACGTCCCTGCTGCGTCTTGAAGTGTCCC
>JAPEVF010000637.1:0-26348 GCA_029747585.1 Pleurotus djamor
GATAGCCAATGACACCCCCACAATCCTCCAATCTTCACGATGTCTTGAGTCCCAATGCAAACTTCCCGCGGAYCATCATCGCTCCAACGCCTCTCGTAGCTGCGAACTTCATGATACTGGGTCGAATCATTCTTCGGCTTGGGCCATCTTACAGCCGTTTGAGACCAAAGTGGTGTGAGCCAATTATTTCATGTCGTAAATCTCGCTTAGGAGCATACTCATTGGTGCGTACAGATACTTGGACCTTCTTGGGATGTGTGCGTTGTTCAGTAGATTTCATGTGTGTCCTGCTACTGACCGTAACGTCCTCTAGGATATACTAGGATTCGTGATCCAAATGCTTGGTGGCCTTATTGTCCTCGCCGCCACGAACAACAATTCAGACCCCACAAACGTGAGTACCTCCCTCCAACGCCGTCAAAAATATTTGGTTAATCTCTTCGAATACCAGGGATCTAACATCATCATCCTCGGCATCGTATTCCAGCTTTGTAAGTTCACGTACCTCCTAGGCTCATCCCGTTTTCCATGCTGAATCACCCGTTCTCCAAAGGCGCAATCATCCTCTATATCCTCTGCGGAGGGGAATTTTATCTCCGTTACCTTTACAAGAAACCTTGTCGCTCTGACCCTCAGCCAGTGACTGGAAGCACGGTATCGACTCGAGGTGTCTTGACCCGCCGCCTTCGAATCCTCACAGGCGCTCTTATATTCAGTACAGTATGCTTGGTGATCAGGTAAGTAAAGAAATTCCAACCTGAGATGTGCGATGGTGTACTCATATGCCTCTTTTCATCCGCGGGTTTTCAGAGCTGTTTACCGTACCATTGAGCTCCTTGAGGGCTGGGGAGGTCACACCATGATCACAGAGTGGTATTTCAGTACGTCGCTTCTGCACTTAAGCTCCTTCCTCGGCTCGTCAGTTATTGATTCTAATCATAGATGTTTTCGACGGTGCCATGATTGTCCTTGCCTTAGTTGCGTTCAACATCGCCCACCCAGGATACCTCTTGGCTGAAGAACCATTCGGCGAACAGCGAGAAGGCTACAAGATGGAAAATCGGTTGAACAGCGATTCTACCCAGCGTTTGACTTAGCGGCCTTCTCTTAATCTTGTTTTTCTGTCTCCCGCTCCTGCTTGCTTGTCGTAGACTTTGTTTTCCTGGACGCTTTGCTTCTATTCTTTTTTGGAAGTTGTTTCTCGCTTTGTGAATAAACTGTCGTTTACGAGACACCGCATGAGTCGACGGAAACACAATAGTCGGCTGATTGGATCGACAAATACACGAACACCTAAATACGAAAGCACTAATGGGAACGACGAGATAGCAGAAACAGCAGACAAAGTCCAAGGGGAAGTCGGTAGAATCGAGGGCAGTCCCTTCAAAACACTAAGATAAATCGGCATTACACTATGAAGTATCTCCTAATGCTTTAGCCTTCGCAGCGGCCTCCAGTTCACTGAATGTACCGCTTTTTAGGCACATACTACGGAAGATACCGCTCTCCTTTTGAATCAGATTGTAGGGTGTGTCAAATTCGGCGATCTGGCAAAAAGGTGAGCACAGATTTTGGGACAGACGGGAGCAATCGCTTACCTTGCCCTTGTCAAGGACAATCAGGCGGTCGTAATCAATGACGGTACGAAGACGATGGGCAACTGAGCGATGATCAGGGACTGGGCGCTTATACGAGGTTAAAAGGCGCCTACTGGTAACTAAGAGGGAATCATTGAATTCCTCTCGGATGGTGGTTTGTATCTTTGCATCAGTGGCGAAATCAATGCTACTTGTAGCTTCATCCAGGATGATCACAGAGCTTCGGCGAAGGAGAGCTCGAGCCATGGCGATGAGTTGACGTTGTCCTTGCGAGAAATTCGTGCCACCAGCGGAGACCTGTGTGTCCAAGGAGATAGTGGTCTTCGTGTCTGTGTCTGTCATGGTGGTCGATATAGAAGGAGAGCGCTCTCCCAGGGCTCCCTCGACACCTTCGTGAATAGAGGCAGCACGAGATCCCTCTCGAGAAGTTCGGCGAGATGCTTGATTACTTGGATTGAGGAGATGGACCCTGTACAGGACGTCCATGCATTCACTATCGGAATGTTCCTCTAATGGATACGAAAAGAGTATATCAGTTGGAGTCTATAACCAGACGAACTAGTAGCCTTACCGAATGGATCTAAATTCTCGCGAAGGGTGCCTGAGAAGAGGGTCGCATCCTGGTAGTATCCGTTAGAAGAGGCAAAGACGTGGAAGTCAAGGCGATACCTGAGGTATGAATGTCTGAAGTAGAGTGTGTCAGAATGGGGACGGGCAGAGGTCTACAAGCACTTACAAGCCGAGAGCGCAAGTCATAGATACCGATCTGTGAGATGTCGATACCGTCGATGAGAATGCGCCCGCTGGCAGGGTCGACCTACAAAAGGTCAACACACAGAAGCTATAGCCAGGGGAAGATACCCACGAAACGAAGTAAGCTCATGGCGAGGGTAGACTTTCCGCTGCCTGTGTGCGTGACAATCAGTACGAGTTCAGATTATGAAAAGGACGACATACCTGTGCGTCCCAGCAAACCGATCCGTTCTTTGGATTGTAAGCTGAACGACACATCATGGAGCACTGGAGGAAGGTCGGGTGCATATTTGATGACAAGGTTCTCGACGTGAATGAGTGGATCCTTGGTCGTGCTTGATGGCCAATACGCTGGAGGACGCTGGCTCTCGATGATCGCGGGGGGCTCTTGGGGCAATTCCAAGTATTCAACGACACGTTCCACTGAGCTACGCTGGGGATTAAACAGCAGTTTAGCTTTGGATGAAACAAATCGCACTTGAGATCCAACTCCAAGGCCGTGTACATACGGCATACCCAGTACACACTCATGGTGAAAGTCATAGCCGAAGTAATACACAGCCCAGCCAGACCTGCATCTGGGATGGAGAGCGAAAACAACGTCGTTATTAGGACGATGGCACTCCCGAGTGCGTCGAAGTTGAGCAACAACCACCGATTGGTCATCCAGAATGAGTACCACATCTACATTCGTCGGTAAGCATCATGCCAGCACTCAACGAGCCCGGTACGTACTTTCGTGGTTAAATCAATCTTACGATGGAGATTATCGAGGAACCTGTTTTCCGCTGAGAATGCGCGGACAGTAACAATACCCTCTAAGACCTCGCCGAAGTCGGAGAAAATTGGGGATCTAGAGTTGGACTCCATCCGCCTTAGGTCGCGACCAGTATTCAGGTAACCAAGGGCAAGCTGATAATAGGCGACGCCGATGAAGACAGCGGGGATTAGGAAAAGGGGGAAGATAAAGCTGGAAGAAGTCATTCGCATAGTGGAAGAAGAAAACCAAAGGGGGTATCATACCCGACAGTAAGGATGGACGCCAATAGTGTAGCCATCGATGAATTGACTGATTGAAGGGAGCTTGCCAACGACATATCGATGGTTTCGATATCCTAGAACAAATTCAGCAGGCGCTGGGAGCAGCTACTAAACGGACTTGCCTTGCCGAACCGGTTCAACATTCGGCCTTGAGGAGTAGTATCTACAAAAGAGCTTATCAGCATAGGTAGCAATGAATACCTGAGAACGAACCATGGAAGCGGAAGGTGGCGCGAACAACTGTCTCCAACAATGACTTGAAGAGTTTCCGTGAGGCTCTAAGCGCTCCGGTGTACTGAACAATGACCGAGAGAACGCTCGCGAGGGCATTGACTAAACCAATCAAAGCGTATATACCAACGTAGAACATTGGATGTTCGCTCGCACTCGGAAGAGCATATGAAGATGCCCAGCTTGAGGAGTCAGTGTGGTAGATGTAGTGAACGTGCGCAGGACCATGGCCTTCCTTTCCGAGTTCATGCTCTGGCTTGTAGAAAGATTGATAGAGGAATGCAGTAGAACCAGTATGCGAATACGCTTTGCCCCATATCTGTCGAGAACTAGCTTAGCGAGTTGGATGGACGATGACGAGTGGCGACGTACATTGATCCATATCTTTTCCGAGACACCAAGCAACTCGTGCACGAAGAGTAAGCCAATCAGGATACCCCAAATCCAGTAGGATCTGACGTGGACGGTATGGGTTAGACATTGTATACGGACGAGGCAGACTGGGACGGAAACTCACGAAGCCTTAAGGTAACCGTTATAAACCGACCAACGAACCCCGCCAGTTTCTCTATGTTCGTCTTGAACCAGTTTGCGAGGTTTCTTGTCCTCAGTTGGTTTACCGGAGTCAGCCTCGGTGGAAGAACTTTCAGGCCCATGATCCGTCTCTTTAGCTACGGCAACTTCCTCTTCGTGGGCTTCGACAGAAGCATCGTGTGCAATGTCATCGAGGACGCCCTGTTCTCTGAGTTCCTTGACCGTTCCTTGTGTGTCAATACGGCCATCAAGCATGCGGATGAGGTAATGCGTTCCGGGCAAAACAAGTTCGACATGGTGGGTGACGAGAACCTAAGAAAAGAATAAAGGCTTGGCCGCAAGATAAACAAGATGTGCTTACGACAGTGCGATTCGCCAAAAGCGGTCCGCGAAGAAGCTTTTCGAATATCACTCTTGCTGTGTGGCTATCCTGGAGGCAAATGAGCAAGCGCCGAGGCCAGAATTTGGTATGTACTTACCACTGCAGAGAGTGGGTCGTCTAAGAGCACATACTTCGTCCGGGCGTAAACTGCACGAGCCAATGCGACTCTGATGGCATCATCAGAGGGGACCGAAATGACATCGGAAGTAGAACTCACCGAGCCTTCTGGCCACCGGACAAGCTTACACCACTGAGGACAAGTAAGAGCCAGGTAAAATCTTGCATGACGAATCCAAACTCACCGTGCACCAATTTCAGTAGCATCACCGTCTTCGAAAACATCCAGATCAGTCTTGAGAGCACAACACTCAATGACGGCATTGTATCGGTCTTCCTCGAAGGGATATCCGAACAGTATGTTATCCCGGATAGATTGATGTCGCAACCATGGCATCTGAGCAGCATACGAAATTCCTTGCATCAAGCCATTTTCATCAACTTTGGATGTATTCTTGGACATGATGATTTTCCCTTTGAGTAATGTCATCTCACCGAGAAGAGCCATCTAAAGGGTAGATTAGAACGACTGCAATCTCGCTGACGATGAAGCCTACCAAAAGCGCGGTTTTGCCACTAGCTGTGGGTCCAGTGACAACCGAAAGCTGGCCTTCAGGGAATTTGACAGAGACGTCTCGCAGCTGGAAGTAATGGTCCAGAGGCTCGCCTTCAGGAATGACGCTTCCACTAGCCGAATCGCCAACGACAGTGTCCGACTCTTCAGCGGGACTTGGGGTACGGGTACCATCATCTTTGGCAGCGGCACCTTTATCCTTTGTATCTGTATCCTTCTCTTTCTCCTCAACTTCATTCCATTTGAATGTAGCGTTATCGAGTCCCAACCCGTCGTCACCTGGGAGGTACGTTTCATTGACGAGGGGTTTCTTGAGGGAAGAGACTTGTTCGGTAACTTCATCTTCATCGAGATACGTAGCGATGCGTTGGAGGGCCACCATTGTCTACGGGAGGAGAGAAGATCAGCGCCATCGAACGAAGGAGGATAGTGATTTAGTGCGCACTTGTAAGATCTGGATGATCCAGGTTGGAATAACATTGAGAGGTTGACGAATCATGTTGAACAAAGCAATTGACTGAGAGCGGTCAGATCAGCGGTGATGAAATGGATAAAGGTCATCAGCTTACTGTGAAGGCCACGCTGATCGTCAGCTCCTTGCCTTGAGCAACATAGACAAGGAAAGAGATNGATAGAAATCAAGNATCAGGGGAGCAGTTCCAAAGCAGGAAAAAGAAAAACAGTGTTGATGCGAGCTTTGATAACCGGACGATGAGATGAGGAGGTGAGGAAGGCGGGTGACAAAAGGCACCTTTGATCAACCACTTTATTTCTTGACCACGAGCTTCTAACGCCCTTCCGATCCACCTATCTTCCCAAGCAAAGAACTTGATGAATTTGATCTACGAGCAGATGGTCAGTTGGATGTGCCAACGCCCAAGGGGGGACTGCGTACTGCGCCAATGAGCTCATTGACGACACCCATTCGCTTATCTTTCGCTGCGAGGAAACCTTTCTGTATACGGATGCTACGTTTGGCGATGAAACTGTTCAATGGCCAACCGGCAAGGAGCACTATGAAGCCAGCAAAAGCAGACCAGCCAAGGAGTCTGGATAGTCGACGATGAAAATCAATTCAAACAGATAAAGGGTATGAGGCTCTTACTGATAGAGGAAGATGGAACCAATGATAATTTCAAATGGCGCTGCGTAGAGTGGTCAGTTAATGTTTTTAACTTCCCCGTACGTGAATCGAAGTACCTCCATATACAAAGTACATTGCCGACACGGTCATAGACACCTGTGAATATCCACGTCAGCCACTTTGGGCCTCAAAACGATTGGATGAACCCACTCTGTTCGCGTCACCAGCCATCAGGTTGACTATCTTTCCAACGTCGGCGCCAGCTTTGGGGTCGTCACTCTTCGCTTTTGTCTTTGCGTCTAAAGCCTCGTTAATGACGTCTGGAATTTGAGCTGAGTTCAGCATACCAGGTACAACGCCGGCCTTCTTGTCAGCAGCCTCTTTAGCTTTCTCCTTGTCGATAATACCTGAAAAATCCTTCCTCTTGAGCGACTTATCATAAATTGATGCCATCAACTCGGAGCGTATCCGTGTACAAGCACGTCGTCCAAACCATAAATGCTGTAGATCCACTTGCGACTTCATGAGCGAACAGAAAAAAGCTAAAAACGCGTAGATGTACGCGTTTGCTCGGAGTTCGGGGGTCGGATTGTCATTATCAATGATATCCAGGATGCGCCTGTCCGCTGATTAATAAGGGATCGAAATGACTCATCATAAACACTGACTTCATGAAAAACGGGGCGGCATAATTGAGCACTGCGCTGACGATGGTCAGCATGAAATCAGTGATGAGGTCTAGCGAGTTGGCGTGGAATAGCTTTCGGAGCAGAGTTGAACCGCTACACACCAATGGGTCAGCGTAGGCTCATCACAAAGAGGGGGACAAGGTGGACGTACCGTGTGGAACTGAATTTGATGAACACAGGACGCGAACGCAAAGTTGGGCTAAGGTCCCACACATCGTTTTCGTTGAGCGTTTCGTAACGGCCCTGGTCATTGCTCAATGGTTGGAGTTATAACCGAGATCAACAATACTCACTCGCTGAACCAGAGGAAATATCCAATAGAACGATATCCATCCCCAGAGCGACGAGTAATCTTCATAGCTGACTGTGACCCCGATATCCTCCTTCTTCACAAGCTTGCTGGGTACCCCTAAAGGCATGCTACACACCAGCACGAGCAGCAACGTAACCGAAGCAAGGTTCGCACCCATCGCAACGGAGACCCATGTCGGAAGTGGAGGCTCTCCGAGGATTCGTCGGTCGTACACGGCCCCCACGCAAGTGAGCACCGCGCCCATAAATTGGATCACATATAAGACGAAGAGGTCCATGGGAGCGGTTGGTGTTGGGTGGGACACCGGGCGTACAGTCGCGTAAAGCCATGATATCGCGAGCAGAAGCGCAGATACGCCGTGCCATGGTTGTTGCCAATCATCGATGAGACGATACGAGCCTTGACCAATACAATACAACGCCTGTAAGAGCGCAATGAACACCAGAATGACTGTGCGCCAGAGCGGAACATTGCTCCCATCTCCCTCCTCATCCCCTTCCCCATCCAAGCCTTTTACATTGTTCGCATTCTCAGAAATGAGCGCTTCAGCTTCGTTCACTGTCAAGAACGTTTTGAATGGTCTGGTTATGATTGATAAGGCCTTCCGGAGCAACCGAGGTTTTGGTAGAGACGTGACTAGGAGTAGGCCAACGAATGAAGCCGGGGCTACCGAGCTCCACGACGCTCGAACGCACGGATCCAGGAAATCCAAAGGCCCTGCATCGTCGCAGAGCCGCATTGTGGGTTATCGAGGTGAAGGTTGGTCAGGAAGTCGAATCGCGCCGGGTTGTGGGACTTTGGAATATAGGCTCCTGAAATACTCAGGGTCAATCAATGGCAGATGCGATCTCCCACTTTGCCTCACCAGCTGCACATGGACGACCACTCTAAATTTACATCGATGACTCACAACCTGGTATTCAATATGGGAGACGTGAGACATGTAGCGGCTATCAGCATCAATTTCCAAGAAAACCATGAGGCATCGAGAGACAGTTTGATGGTGGACATTCGATGGCGCCTCCAAGTCAAGGTCCAGTGGGAAAGGTGTCCGTTACATGGGGAAGAAAGCTGATAGAAGATTATGGGGGCCTTAAATCTAAGCTAGTTCGTCACGGCTCAACAGAATCAGAAGCGGTGGGGGGAGAAGAGCAAGGAGGGTCAGCATGCCTCAAAACACAAAACGGGGACAACAAACGAGGCTCACAGAAGCACAATAGCGCTGTGGGACGGGTCAAGGAAGTTGACAAGAAAAACTCCCGGTATTAATATCCATAGCCTAAAAATGGCTACGGCAGTCAGTGACGGGGGCTTGACCCTCTCTATCCAAAAGCAATGTCTCGCTCCAGGCCGTGATAAAAATCGCCTCATACACTGCTACCATATAGATTTATCAGGATAAAGTACGTTTTCCGTATACAATTCATTGATTGACCCAATACTTACGCAGAGGTGGATGAGTTCCTTGATTGGCTCATTTGTGTCGGTTTATGGCATAGTGCGATACACCATGGTGTTACGGGGAAAACCCATCGACTGCCACCAGTATGCTGATACTGGTGAGAGTGGTAGCATCAACATCGTTCTTCCACCAGAATGGTAAACAAGACTCACTGAACTGGCACGAAAACAGAAGATATGAAGCTGAGTTCACCGCAAATCGACACTACAATCTCGTCAGGCCATGCATGATCACCAACGATTATACAGGTCATGCATCAATGCATCAAAACTAAAGTACCCAAACTCTGGGTGGCCCCCGAATCTTGCAAAACGTGAAACGTTCCCTCTGAATGCCTGGGGCGAGGGTCACTGAAAGTGTGGTAAGTACGCGCAAGTTTAACGTTCACCGAAGCTCTGTCCTTCAACTCAACGTCAATGTATGTGTGTTTTCGGCTCTAGTCCACGGTTTCTTTTGACATCTGGCAATAGTCCCTGGGTCTTCACTGAAGATTTCATTCTTCGTTGTGTCGATGTGTAAGCCAGTTTTAGAGAAGCAGCACATTGATAGTAGGGAAAGCGGAGGCATGAGGAGGAGGAAAAGCGATGAAAAAAAGCGATGAAGGTGAGCACTCTACTCTAAGACGGAGGGGTGGTCTGTGCGCAGAAGTTCCTAATCTGATAAGATCCCCGAGTTTCAGGCACCCGTTACCCGAGCACGAACCAGCTCCCGATCCCCTCGGACAACTTTCACCTCCGTTTATTTACTTCCTAGTTCTTGCAGACGAGACAGTCGTGTCGGCACTATACTGTTGGTTCTTTTCATCCAAGCGTCAGATTGCATCTATGAAAGGAGCCTCCTTGAAGGTCTTCATGTTTCGTGGTCACCACCGCAAACCACCGTAAACGGATCTTGGTTCCCCAGGATTTCCCAGTGAGACCCGTATCTGAACGTTTCTTTGATCAAGCCTAATCGTCTCAAACCCTTTCAGTGAACGAAGCGATCCTCTGCTCTCCGTAGAACACAGTACAACAGTTGGGGAGTCATATTTTGGGTTTGGGCCCAAGGCAACGATGAGCCTACTTTGGCTTGGCTGCTACATCAAGCCTCGAGAATACAATTACACAGCCCGCGCAGGATCGACGGAGCTTTGATTCCATGCAGCTGTCTCACCTCTTTCATCTTCCCCACCACCATTCTGCTACCTCCACCATTGGGCGTTTTGCCCCCCCTCTGCGCAATGAAGCCCTCCATACCCTTCAGCGTTTTGTATGTTTTGCTCGGCACCCTCACTTCTGCAATCCGCTTGGTGCCTGTACCTGAGATCGATGCTCGTGTGAGTACTCATTAATTTTACCAAAACATTAGCACCTCGATTCATGGTCGTCAAAAGTCGCCTTCTCTACAGGAACGTGCTCCCCAAGCTACTGCAGGCGCGATGAAGGGGGTGACGGGTACTGTCAACCAGCTGCTAACGCCAGAGAAGCCTAACACTGGTGGTACTGTTGGCGGGATAATCAAGGGTGTCTCGAATACCTTGGGTCAACCTTCGACCGAGAAGCCTACTGCTGGCGGTACTGTCGGCGGCATAATCAAGGGCGTATCAAATACATTGGCTCAGCCTTCCACGCCCCAACAGAAAGCTTCTGCATCCTCTGGTGCGACGACGCCTTTGATGAACAAAGCAGGTACCGGTCTTGCATCGAGTCAGAAGATGAGTGATATGGGAGCCAAACCGGTGATGGACAAACCGGTCAACCCTGCTTCTCAAGGTGGTATCAGTGACGCAGTGCGTCTTGCATCGAGTACCAAAGAGGGATCGGGTGGCTCTGGTCCTGTTCAAGTCGCCTCGGGCAACAAACCTGCTGGGATGACTGCGAAGCCTACGATGGACAAGCCCGTTTCTCCTGGCGCCTCACCCGGTACTAAGGAAGGCTCGTCGTCTTCTGGGCCTGTACAAGTAGCTTCGAGCGACAAAGTCGGTAACCCAGGTGGCATGGTTTCGAAACCCACTTCCGACAGACCCATTTCACCCGGTCTCACTTCATCGTTGAAAGGTGGCAGTGACGGTGCTTCAGCGAAGCCCGCCATGGACAAGCCTGTCGCCCCTGGCTCATCGTCATCTAAAGCTGGTTCCAACAGTCCCGTTACGGTTGCGTCAAGCGACAAGACTACCACAGGAGGAAAACCAACTGCCGATAAGCCTGTGGCGCCTATATCACCATCAACTAAAGAGGGGTTCTCTAGTGGTCCTGTTCAGGTTGCGTCTAGCAGCAAGAATACTGCTGGCAAGCCGATCGCCGATAAACCGGTGGCACCCATCTCGTCACCGACGAAGGAAGGATCCCTCGGTGGTCCTGTTCAGGTCGCATCAAGCAACAAAGCTGTCGTTTCAGGGAAACCGACGATGGATAAGCCTGTTTCCCCAAACACGTCGTCGTTCAAATCAGGTCAAACGGGGCTCACTCAAGTTGCGACTGAAGGCAAGAGTGTCAATGCTGCGAATTCGAAGTCGCCTTCCGATAAACCTGTCGCATTTGGTCCTTCGACGAAAGACGTTCGCCCAGCCGCACCTGTTCGCCTTTCCTCAGAGGGAAAAGGCGGCGAGGACAGCAGTACTGGTCTCAACAAGGGTTTAGGCACCAAGCCGACTGTGAAGCTTGGGTCAGAAGGATATCCCATGACAGCCAAGACGAAAACGGAAACCCCCCAGTCGTTCAATGATGCCTACAAGGAGGCACTCGAAGCATCGAAGAAGAAGGAGAAAGAGAATAGTGTTTCTTCGAAGGCGAAGGAACTCGAGGAAGCTGGGAAGGCGAAACAGAAGGAGAACAGTGTCTCAGAGAAGGCAAAGCAATTGGAAGAAGCCGGGAAAGCCAAGCAAAAGGAGAACAGTGTATCAGAGAAGGCGAAGGAGTTGGCCAACGCCGGTAAACCAAAGACTTTCTCCCAACAGGCGAAAGAGGCTTTGGAAGCCTCGAAGGGTAAATCGGAGTCAAACCCAGCTGCCAAAGGTTCGGGCTCATCCTCGCCGTCTGATTCTCCATCCTCCTCTTCCTCTTCACCTTCTACTCCCAACAAAGATTCGCCGAATGTCAAGAACCTCGCTTCCAGTCACCCGTCTTCTTCTGGCTCAGGTTCCAGCTCTAGCGACCCGGTAACGAAGTCTAAACCTGGCACCGTCGCTCCTGCTCAGAAAGAGAAGGCCGGCTCGAAGACAACGATTACAGACAATGTTTCTGGTCCAGCTGATCCCGCCTCAAACGCGAAGGCTTCCGCACCAGATCGTGACCCCAGCTCCAAGAACAAGGCCGATGCTGCCGATAATGAACCAGCGAAAGGACCGACTTCAAAAACCAAGTCTGAAAGCAATCCAGCGGTCAAAGAATCATCGACTAAAGGGAACTCAGCAACGGCAGCTGGTCAAGCAGGGAATGATCCGTCAACGAAGGAAAAGACGCCCATCGATCCTGCGTCAAAAGGGAAAACACCCCCAGCTGTTGCCTGCGTCCCAGGCGACTCCGCGACGGTTGGTCGTGTACTCGCTGCAGACGGTGGTCGTTCTGGGATCGGCGCTGATTCGTCAGCATCGCTACTCCTCAACAAGTATGCTCCTGTTATCATTGGGTTGCTTGCGGGAAATTTGGCTTTGATGCTGGCGATGAGCGGACTCGGCGTTTATATGTTCGTCTCAAGGGGTGGTAAAGCCCGCAAAGGACCTACCTCACGCATGACGACCAACTACCATGCCGTGAAGATGGACGATTCTAAAGACAGTCAATACGTTTATGCCGCCCGATACGATGCTTAGTGTCTGGACTTTGGACTTTTATGATATCATGCATGGACCTTTGACGAACTTTCTCCCTGATTACTCCTACTCACCCCCTAAATTGTATATTGTTGAACGGACTGAGCACGGAAGCGCTGGCTGATGTCGATGATTTGCGAACCGAACCACGGTGCTTCCTACAGTAAGCAGAGTCCCTTTTACGCTAAGCTATGGGGTATCGAGGGCTGATGTGAGTGGTGCACTTTGCCTCCGGCCTGGTTACACATGTCTCGAACCCGTGGCTTTCACGATGGAACCAGCGCTGAAGCTCATCCTCCTCGCATTCCGGTCACCTGTCTTTCACCGCGACGTCAAGTTGTGCAGACTCTTATTTCACCGCCTCCAATGTCAAATACTACTCTAGAACATTGTGTGATGGCGGCTCTTGACCTCTAAGTTGACCTCGTCCTATCTGCAAGCTTGACCGCACCACCCTCTTCAGTGATCCTGTACACCTCCCTTCGCGGCCAACCCTGATGGACCGCTTGCCCGAGGAATTGCTTCGGCAGATTGCTTCGGACTTGCTCTCCTGAGTGGCCGACCTGATCTCTTTTGGCTCCTAGAAGCCATTCTCAAAGAGTCAAGACTGCCACCACGTACTCTCTATTCGTACAATACCTATTTTCTTCTCGCTAGTTACTTGTTGATTGACAGAGAGTTTTTCGTTTATCAAACAGGCAGCTCGTTTGGAAACGTCCGAAGGAGGCGTGGCCCTAGTATCCGAAGACTCGTTAAACAAGTTCATGTACTACTTATATTTCTGTTCAATCATCCTGTTTATGCTATTCAAATTTCACTCGCTATCAAATACCAAAGCCCTAACTTCAATGGATTGCCTTGGAGGAGCCGAAGCAGGGCTAGATTTGTCGTGGAAAGCTGAATGTGGCGTCAACCTTGCCTTGGTCTCGTCCGAGTCGAAACACTTGATGAGTGTCACTTCATCGGGCGTTTGGTTTGACAAGTAGTACCAACGGTGTTCGGGATTATACTTCACACTAAAAGTATATCCCTCACGGTCTGGGTAGACGTGCCGGGTAGAAACGAGGTCGTTTTCTTCTTTCAGCGAGTAGAAGTCTGCTACGCCGAGGGGGTGATGAGCGACAGGGTTCTCGATGGGGCGCCAGACATTGATGATTCGGACGCGTGACTTCAGGAGGCGCTCTGCCTCGTCTTTGAGATGATAGTGCACGCGATTAACGCTTGCGACGTAGGTTTGGTCGATGTGAACCCGTTGCTAACCGTACGATTAAGTCAATGTTCACAGCCAAAGGGTAACAGGTGTGCTCACCACAGGACCTCTGATATCAGGCCTGAGCTCGGTAGTGTTAGGGTCGTAGTTCCGTCTATAGAAATCCGAAGTAAGTGACTCCGATGCTTCTAAGTACGATGATGGACGAAGTTTTACTTACCGAATGGTATGGTCGAAGATGAATACCCTCTTCGCCCCTGTCTCCTTTTTCAAAAGCTCCTCGACCTCCTTATAATAGCGGCTCTTGATCGCTTCCTCGTCCACAAACTCCTTCTCTTCGCTGACATGCTTCACAAACTGGAAGCCCGTCTTGTCCAAAGAAACGGTGTCTTCCTTCCCACGGATGTCGCGAACAACGACGTCGTGGGTCTCAGTTTGAATGTTGGTTTTCGGCACGCCCTCGGGGACGGCGTATACGATGTTGAAAGGGACCTCGTTGTCGTCGGTCTTTGGACCAAGGTAATGAAGGGTGGTAGGAACGTCGCGGGGTGCGAGTACTGCTGCGGTAGCCATTTCTGTCGGTAGAACTTGAATGTTATCTGCTAAGTTCCCTGGCCTCAATTATATATGAAGCAAGAACGCTTAGTCAGGGAACAAAGGTGTCATATCTCACTCCTATGGCGAAAGTGCGTCTCACCTTCAAAACAGAGCCGCTTCTAGAGTGTAGACGTCTATTTCTGTTGACGAACGAATGTAAGTACACTTGTTATCACCGTGAAGTGGATCACTAAGGATTTCGCGGTGTAATCGGTCTTGGAAACATTGTTAGTCACTATAAGAAGACGTGAGCATAGCGAAAGGTACAACCGAATTTATGAATAGAAGGGTCGGCATCTCTGACTCAGCTCTTGAGACTGCGTATGAATAAGCGTGTGATGTAGCATTACTGAGAAGTAAGAGAATTGATTCTAAAATGGGCTGAACCACGGAATCACACCTTCGAAAGCTGAGCCTTAGGGATGGCATCATATCCTTTGCGGCTAATCCAACGCAGTCCCTTTTGCTAAAAGTCTTTGGAGAGGAGAGGAGGGCCTACTCGAAATCATAAGCAACACCAAGTAATAATTCCTCACTCCAACGTAAACTCGTAAAGGCCATTCCAAAAGGATACCCCCGTGGTGCGCCATTGCCCTCCGGCCGGGAGGCAACGATGTAGGTGGGAATGGGATGTGCACGATTTATCATGCATCACCATCATGGAGACAGGAATTACCTGGTATGGTGGGATGGCCGGCGAACGAGGATTCAGGATACCTTCCAGTCACCTGAGAAGCGGCATTAGTGATGCGCATCGGTAAAGCGGATGGAGGGCTTGCAACCAGAAGAAAAAACAAAGGCATATAAGTCATCAGACCTCAACATGTCATCTATTCCATCGTAGTCGATCCCCGAAGCGAGGGCTCGATGTTATGCTTCATCGACCTTGGGCCAACCATAGTAAATTCAATAACCAGAGCTTTGTCGAGATATGCTGTCTCTGTTCGTAGCCCCTCCGGGGTAGGCGCTTTCGAGGGATAGTTAGGCCGGAGATCGTCCTTCAGCGTTTTCACACATTGTCACAATCCTCGCCGAAGAGAGCCAATTGACTCACCAAAAATTCTCTCCGCTCTCAAAAATATTGTGAGCCTCCTCAAAGCCATTGAAAGAGACCGAGACGGTACGTACTTTCGTGTAGAGTATCAACCTTGGAGATTGAGAGATTGTTCATTCAAAGCGTTCGTATGGCGGGGGGCCGTACGATTGTAGGTTGTGCGAAGGTAAAATTGTTTCGAGAATCGAAGCCCACAGTGATTGACGAGAGAATAGCAGTACACTGAACGATTCGAGCCATTGACCCGACAGAATTGCGATGCGGGGAGATTGGAATGACTATGACGTCGAAGATTCGGAGAACCTGAGAGAGATCCAAGCAATGTTCCTACATACCTTCAGAGCTGGACGTAGTTCGAAGGGTGGGCTGAATCCCTGTGACTTTGGGCGTACTATGGGCCCAAAGATCTCGGTTCCTAGACACGCGGCGGTAAGCCTTATGGGAGAGCAAAGTAGAGTATACCACTCCCCGAGCTCGAGCCAAGCGGGTCGCCATTCTTAACATATGGAGAAGATCCCTGACCACCAATTTCAGAAGAACCATTGGGCAATGAATCACCGCGAGGGTACGACTATTCACTCCGAGTTGGCTTTTCGAATTGTGGCTCCAGCGTCAAGTAAGTTCTCGACAACGGTCGCGTCTCTGAAAGATACATTGCGTACACCTTGTAGAGACTTGGTTCCTGTCCTATTCATCCTCGCTTTTATGTCCCCAGAATCACGTCTGAATGGGATGTTGGGTTTAGGACTTGCCGCCTTCGCGTTTTGTACATATGTTGGCTTTGAGCGATCTGGAGAGTTTTCGACCAGCAAGAGCCAGCAAGCCACGTGAGACTTAGAAGAGCTTCGATTCGACATGGAAGGATGTGTAAATACGCACGAAACATGATGCATGATGGTTGAACGTTGACGTTGAACGTTGAACGTTGAACGTTGAACATTTGAACGTCGATGCAGCGGCCAGGTCGCGCTAAGGAAAAAGTACGACAGGGGCTTCTCGGCAGCTTCCGGTTCTGAGCGCTTGAGCAATGGGCTGTACATCTCCACTTCGGATTCCACTTGACCAGTCGCATTCCATGATTGGCAAAAGACTGCCCTCCCGTCGGTTCCCTTCCGAATGATATCAGTGATTCTTGGAAAAGGAATAACGACATCCTATCATCCGTGATCATTGCCAACCATACCTCGCTTCTGAGCTCTCGCGGTGTTAAAATGGCGGAAGGACCTAACCGCGGGCTTCATCACGATCAAGGTTCTCAATCCAGTAGGGCCACCTGTTTATACACGAGATTTGAGCTAATCCAACCCAAACTCAACAGGAGGACGTTCCAGGTTTCAACGTACTCAGGAAGCGATATATTCGACGGACCGGCAACAGTCCACTGACTCAAGAACCAACGAAAAGTCTCTGCAAGATATGATTGAGCTCGGCTTTGGGGTAAGTATGTACTAAGCATTCGCTAATCATTGGATACGATCTAGTAAACTACATCCGTACCAAGTGATCCTATCAATCCATCATTAACAACCATCACTTCTGCATGGTGTGCACCACCCATCGCCTCTACTTAGAGTTAAATCCTGTTATTTCTGGCTCACGCGGGAACCCAAGCCCCAGCCAATGGTACTTTTCAAGAATTCAATGTACTCACATGCGACAACGAGGGCATACGCATTCTTCACATGTACGGGGCACGTAAAATGAGTATCCTGATTCAATTTCAGGCCCTCCTACTTGGTTCCGTGTTGGTCCGCGCATCTCTGTAACCACATAAATAATTCCGCTGGCAGAGCCTGGATCGAACGTGCTTGATATAAGATTAAAACGGGGAAACTACGGCCGTAGGATGATTTATCCAGAAATACACGAAAAGATCTGATGTCTTGAACCATTTTGGGAGTTGCAGGCGCCGCCCCGGCTATATGAGTAGTTCGTGACGTCGATGGGCCATGCCCAGTTTCTATCCACAGAAACTTCTTGACCTTCTACCACCACCATCTCCTCGACTGTATCCATATTCTTATCATTATTCTGTATAATCTGTAGTTTCTATCTTCACCGCGACACCCGATGAGCACCTTCCGGAACCACCGAATCGTAATTGCTTCCTTGTTTTTGCCCAAGACCGCCGTGCTTGGTGATTCGGGTCCTTCGACGCCCGACAAGCAGCTTAGGGAGCCTCCAGCGCTGGCGATTCCCTCATCTGCGTTCAGAAACATCGACAAGTCGAAACCGACGAGACCGGGAGGATCAGCCCCGCGAACCCGCTCCAGCAGCGTTACCAATGCATTAGCCGCATCTATGCCGGGACCATTGAAGAGCATCGTTGAGGACCTTCAGGACAAGGTATGTGCCTCACGCCTAGAAGAACATGTGCATAATGTGACTGAGACATCGGCCTTAGACCAGGAATGTTACGAGGAATGTCACCCCAGTCGCACTTTCTCCGGCGCAGGAGAAGGCCAATCCATTCCTCAAAGCCGTGCGAATAGCGGCAGACAACAACTCACCCTCACCGCGAAAGCATCAAACTACCTACCCAGATTACGGGAATAACCCGGCTCGGATTCAGAGGAAGGGATCCAGATCGTCATCCCGAAGACCTACCTCCGATACTGACATGAAGCTCACCAATGGAAGAACTGTATCATGCTGGCACCCGGAGCTGAACTCGCATTGCAATGGCGGTCTCAAGAACGCCATTGAGAGTGTCGGGAGTAGATTGCGGAAGAAGGTCTGGGTAGGGACGCTTGGAACAGCTACGGACTCGTTCAGTGAGCCTCTGAGGGAAGATATGAACAGGAGGATGCTACTAGAGTGCGAGAGCGTCCCAGTGTGGATTCCAGATGCAGAGTTTGAGAGCTGCTATGACGAGTTCTGTCACCAGGTACTTTACTTCGTCTGTTTTCTGTTGTGACTTTCAACCTAACTCATCGGGTAGGTTCTATGGCCATGTCTACATTACGCTGTCCCAGACGCCCCCAAAACAAAATTATTCTACGAATCTGCGTCATACAAACAATATGAAGCCGTTAATCAACGATTTGCTGATGCTATTATTGAAAATTATCAAGAGGGCGACATTAGTGAGTCTTCGTCGATGCTCCTCCGCCTGCCCATCCTCACCCTTCCCAGTCTGGATCAACGATTACCACCTCATGCTCGTTCCCGCAATGCTCCGTGCCTCTTCTAAACTCCCGCCCCACGCACCAATAGGCTTCTTCATGCATGTCGCGTTTCCTTCCTCAGAGATATTCCGGTGTCTCTCCGTTCGGCAAGCACTTCTCAAAGGTCTTCTTGGAGCGGACCTAGTCGGGTTCCAGACTGCTTCCTACGCGCGTCACTTCCGTCAAACTGTCAGTCGCATCTTGGCGTTTGAAGCGCTACCGAAGGGCATCGAGATCAAGGAGGGTGAGGAAGGTCCTGGAAGTAGGGGAAGATTCGTCGATGTCGGCGTCTTCCCGATGGGCATCGATGTGCATCAACTCAGAGAGAAGATGTGAGTCGTGTGATATATTGTGTCAACTCGCTGACAGTGTATTCGCAGTCGTGATCCAGAAGTTTCGGAGTGGATCCAAGTATTGAATCAACGTTACGCGGGAATGAAAATGATTGTCGGTAGGGACAAATTGGATGAGATCCAGGTCCGATCCTTTGCTCTTTCCTTGTCTGTTTTGGGCTCACGCCCAATTGCAGGGTGTCCGACATAAAATTCAAGCCTTCGAAATGTTCCTCGAGAAGTACCCCGAGTTTCAGCAAAAGGTACGCTCCACTTGAATAATTCCTTCCGGTCGCTAACCCTTGGGCTAGGTTGTCCTACTCCAAGTCGCGTTACATACTACAGAGTCGAATGAACTCGCTGGTGGTGTTGCCGATGTTGTCTCACACATTAATTCACGCTTCTCCACCCTCACTTGGCAACCCGTCGTCTTCCTCCATACACAGGATCTGACATTCACTCAATATTTGGCTCTGCTCAGCGTAGCCGACGCCTTTTTGGTTACTAGCTTGAGGGAAGGCATGGCGTTGAGGTATGCACCTTCACATTTGAGAACAGTCGCCTGGGTGATATTCAATGCCGTGGATTAGGACTCATGAGTATGTCGAATGTCAAGATGGGCGATATAGGCCCCTCATCTTGAGCGAGGTATGTCTCATTGACAATCAACATCGACGCAACTGATTATCGTGGAGTCTAGTTTACTGGATCGTATAGCTATAGTGGATTCCGTTCCTGCATCGCTATCAATCCTTGGGATACTCGCAGCACGTCGAATGCGATCCACCAAGCTCTGACAATGGAGGACGAAGAAGCCAAGGCTCGTTGGCTGGTGCGTTCCTTAGGATGTCTCATCATGACCCCTTCTGAAATCCTTGCAGGAACTCCACAACCACGTTACCACCCAGACAGCTCAAGCTTTCGTCACCACCTTCCTGACTCGTTGTGTACGAGCAAACACGGAGCACACGCCTGGCGATCTTACTGACGTCCCCCAACTCGATGTTACCCGCATCCTTCCTCGATACAGACACTCACAAAAGCGCCTTGTCTTAATTGATTTCGAGGCAACGCTTTGGCATCGCGACCTTTCCAAAGAAAGCTTGCAGACCCGGAGATTCGATCCACCTTTTGAGGTCTTTGAAGTTCTGTCCAAGCTTACGGATGACAGGAAGAACGAGGTTTGGCTGCTCAGTGGGCTGCCCGTCAAAGGCATGCTTGACCAGATTGCTGATCGGATACCGAAGCTTGGTATTGTGTATGTCCCCTCTCGACTCTATCACACATCTTGGGATACCACTAACACTAACGGGTGTTCAGCGCGGAAAATGGATGCTTCATCAGGCCTCGGCCGATACGAGGGCAGACGTCTGCTTGGATCAATATGGTCGCCAACTTCAACCTCACCTGGAAGAATTCTTGCCTTGAGATTCTCAACTACGTGCGTCTACTCTTCGTTTGGAATGAATGGGCAACTGAAACGATCCTGATAGTTCACTGAACGTACGCCTGGTGCATTCATTGAAGAGAGAGAAGCTTCTCTTGTCTGGCGTTTCTGGACTGGACCTATCACCGACAGCCCAGATCGTCAATGGGCTCGCCGTCAAGCTGCCGAAGCTCAGAACCATATATTCGATAGGTCAGTTTGATACACAAGAAATTCATGACGTTTCTCACATCAATATAGTCTTGGTGAACGCTATGGACTCCGCATCATCCCTGGGATGAACAGTTTCCTTGTCCTTCCCAACAATATCTCAAGATCTACGGCAGTTGGCTCCATATTACATCCGGGTGGGCCTACACACTCTCCCTTGGCCGCTCAAACTGCTTGGATGTCACCCGATACAATGGAAGACAGTATTGGTGTTGACATTGATTGCATTTTGGCCGTCAGCGGGGATGAGAAACTGCTGAGGCGCCTGAATGATTTCGACAATTCTGAAACTGTGTCGACGAGTGGCAAGACTACTGATGCGAAGTGGCAGTTAGATTCGCAGCTTGCCTTGAAGACTATGTGGCAGTTCGCCAGTGTTGGTTCTTCATAGCGCGTGGATGCGGGTAATTACTGGGGTGAAAAGGTCTCGGAAACGTTTCGTCACACACGAGCACGGACATATTTATGGCATGAATAGTACACGTAGATTGTTCTCTGGCTCATCTCCTCGGATGTGGTATCAGGGGCTGGCTATTCCTTCGGTGGTTCCATCCTTTGATCCGTAACTTGTGGAAATGACCCTTGACAAAGTTTTTGTCGACACCCTCCAGCTCTCCGGTACCGTTGGCAAAGATTGCTGGGGACGACTCAAACCCCAGCAAGTCACCATCAGCATCTATCTCCACCTCAAACCCTTGTTCCTCGATCGAGCTGGGCTTTCGGACGATGTCCGCGATTCCGTCCATTACGGCCACCTAACCAAGTCGATCACAAACATCGTGCAGTCCGATACTGCAGCGTTCAAGTCCGTGGATGATCTCGCTCGTGCCCTTGTCAAAGAAGCCTCCAAACTCGCTGGAGATGCTGCCGTGGAGGTCAGGCTCATCATTGGGCTACCCAAGTTCATTTTGATGGCCAATGGGTTTGAGGTGGATTGGACGTCCTCAAGTACCGAAAGAACAGTCTCAGTGAAAGATCTTATTCTCTACGTGATCATTGGCGTGAACCCGCCGGAGAGGGAGGCCAAGCAGCGTGTTATCGTGAACATATCCGTTATGGACAGCATCGGCCAAGATGGGCAGGATGATGTTGATTACACCTTGGTTGTAAACATGGTCCAAAAGGTATAGGAGAATTATCACTAGGCACCGAAAATTGCTAACGCCTCACTAGACCATGGAAGCTACCCAATTTCTAACCTTGGAGAAATTCGTGTTCGAAGCTGTGGGGTTAACTTCTCGGATGTCTGATCGTTTCAAATCGGTCACTGTCCGGGCTCAAAAACCAAGCGCACTGTCGTTTGCCCATTCGTCGGGCGTAGAGATAACACGCCAATGCTCTCATTTCAGATAGAAGCATCGCTCTATAAACCAAATTTCGCACTTGCTCAATGGATATCAGCTGGGTTGTGATCGTTATTACCACCAAGAGCATTTCTTCCCATTTCCAGACACTGTCGTCTAACCAACGACCAAAACATGTCTCCCTCCAGGCACATGCAAGTCTCTCCCTTTCAAAGCGAATTTCTTACCGTCAAGCGTAACCAAGCCCTCAAATGGGACGGTGATTATGCCAGTTGTGCCGAATGGTGTATTGATCGTAGCGCTGAAGGTTTTATGCATTTCCCAATGAGCCGAGAAAGTTCCGAGTGGGGTTTCGAACTGCCCTTGAGCTGAGTCCAAGCCGCTGAGATGGGGTGCGAAGGTCCATGTCGCGCCTTGAGGCGAAGTGACTGAGAGCCCAAGGACGAAGAATGTTAACGCAGAGGTAGGACCTGCCGACCATCCATGGGCATGGGAAACGTAGGCAGGATCGCTGTTGTACCCGCGGTCTCCTCGGTAACTATGGGTGTATAAGTTTTCATTATACACGGAAGCTTACGCAAGTAAACGACTTGCCCTATGCTGCCATCAGAATTGTAGCCTTCAAGGAGCGTTGACTGGACGCTCAAGTCTGTGTAGAGCATGTATCCCCATTCGCGACGGAGTAGATCCATGGCAAGATCATCGTTACCCGCGATGAAATGAGCTTGGAGCTGTAGGGGGCGAGTTGGGATTCAATTCGAAAGTCAAGTGATACATGCGCACCTCAAATCCGCCTATAAACGGGGAGATGGTATGCGGCAGCTCGGGAGCAATGGACCCAAGGCTGTTCCAATTCTTCTGCAACCCTTCACTGATGCTGACTGCCTTATCGACAGAGTCAGTCAGATTGAATACAACTGCGAATGAATTGGCGTCTTGTGGGCAAAGAGTGGTCGTTTGGTTGTCCCTGTACATTGCAACGCTCGGCAACCAAAAGACTTCATTGAATTTAGATTTGATGTCGCTAGCATTTTGTGCAAATGCCGACGACAACGCAGTGTCTTTGAGATGGGAGGCAAGCTCAGACGCTGTTACCAAGACCTGATATACAGAATGGGTCTCAGTAAAGAGTGCAGATGGTGTAGGTAAAACCTACCCGGTATAAGAGCGCATTTCCAGCTGAATTGATGCCACCACCGCCCAGTCGCGCCCAGTCTCGGAGACCAGTGACATTCATCAAGCCAACCTTTCGATCGACCTTTCCCTCCAAGAATGCCACGGCCTTGGTGTAATTCGACCAGATACTTTCCAACCACTCAACGTCACCGGAATACAGGAAATAATTATCTTAAAAAGGGAAGTAAGTTCGCTGCGCAGATCATCCACGGAGTGATGTGGTGTTTCGAGGTGTCATGAGGGAGAAGAAGAGAAGCACAACTCACATGTACCAATGAGCGTCCAGGCGTGGTAGGTGTCGGAGCCCTGCTGGCTCAAAGGCGGTCCGGACTCGGGCAGCGCTCCCGTCGACGGGTTGATAGCCGCGAACATCGTTGACAGAGCATTACGAGTGGGTATTAAGTCGTTTGTTGATACGAACTGGCTGGGAACGGCTATGCCCATATCACCTAGGAGCAAGTCAAATCAAATCCTAGTGCTAACTTTTCGAGTCACTAACCTGGCCATACGGCTCTAGAGAAGAGAAAAGAGATGGTAAGCAGCTAACAGGGTTGGGAGGTACTTAGAAACTGACCTGTCACGCTTTGCACCATCAACAATAATAGGACCAGCTACACCAAGGGAGGCGTTATTGAACCAAGCTATGAGATCCGGTCAGGAAAAATTGGACTAGATATACAATCGAGATCCTGACTTCCAGCCGGAGCAAATGGGACTTTACGACCGGTGTTGAGGGGAACCGTGTTGGTTTGTATTGTATAGGCACCGGCGTACCAAACTGAAATTAAATACAGTATTAGTCAGATCAAGGAGAGGAAGAGCACATTACCCTTTGTCAAGAAGTCCTCGTCCTCGAATATTGGGTCCTTCGCGAAGAAATATCCCGCGTATTGCCTTAGGTTTGACACATGAGGCATGAAAGAAATGGCACAAGAGATGTTGGAGATCGTTAAAGGGGCATCGGCACCGTTGACGAGGGTCAGAAAGCGAAATCCCCCGCGTAAAGTCGCCGCGGGCTGCTGCCAAAGCCCTTCTTCCAAGTTAGACCCAAGACGAAGAACGCCGTCAAAGGTTGTATTAGCTGATGGAAAAGAAGAATCATCTGAAGCGTCGGGTCGTATGAACATTGGTGACTCTGTGAAAGACAGAGAAAGAGACGATGCAGACGAAATATTGTCCAAGTTGATAGATATCAACCCGCCAACCTGGCCAAGGGAAGTTAGTCCGAGCGTTCTTGCAGGGGGCTGAATTTACGTACTTCAACGCCAAAGTCAAGCGCAACCCAGGAGCCCACACCTCTCAGAGTGATGACTCCAAGAGGTTGCTGCGCCACACCATCCACTGTTCCATGTGTGGCTCGGACGGTAGTTGGACGAACAGTCTTCGAGTGTGGTGCGAAGTTGAATGCATCCCAGGGCCCAGGAGGAGCGAGGGCAGATACCACAGCAACAGAGAAGCAAAAGAGCAGGAACATGTCTCGCCAGCGTTCACGCACTGATGGCGTTCATGCGGGCTATTTAAATTCTCTCACAAAAAGAAGTCCGGTCCGTCGCGACATGGCGCAAGGCTCGAAGCACCCCATGACATCAGAAAATCATTTACGCAGGTGTAGACGATCCCATTTGTTGACTGAGCCAGACCATAGTGTCAGTGACATCTGGTCCAAAGTAGGTATGGAGAAAGATACCTTGCCCTTGCCCAAGTTTGAACGAACAAAGGTGTTGAATAATCCCCTGATTGAGTGCTTGCTACCTACCATGCAAGATTCCACAGACCATCGAGGTGAGTTGCCACACATCGCGACCAGTTCTGCGTAGCTGTCTAAATTTGACTGAGGGGATAAAATTCAATTGACAGAGGTCGGACGGAGAACTTATGATCTGCCAAGCTGCAGGAAGCGATTCAAATCATGTTGACTGGATGGGTACGTCGATCGRCGCCCAAGTTGAAGTCTWWGGGYKMGAAYRTMRCTCTGAACGTCACCATCGTAGTKMTTGCAAGCCCAGACGAAGCCGCCTGAGGATTTGATGGCTTGCGCAACCATGTCGTCGATGAGACGGTGCTCGTAGTAGATGCCCAATTCCTCGAATTGCTTCTTGTATGTCCTGATGATGGAGTTAGCATCGGTATACGGGAAATGTAAGTCATGAGGTGACGCACGATTCGTAAATTTCTTGGAAGATATCCTTGAATCTACCATCGTACTTCTTCATGATGGTGTTTTTCGTTGACATGAACTAAATTGAAACATCAACAATGTGTACGCTCAGAGACCCTGACAAACCAGAACTCACGAGAGGCATCTTCTTAGCCAGCGCCATCTTGAATGAAGAATGGGCGAACCCTTGGATTGACTAAAGACAATGGTAAATCAGCAACGCCTCAATGGGAATTTCAAAAGGACTGACTTCGTCAGTGTTGTACATGCTCATGGCGACACCAGGTCCCTTGAAGTCGTAGACGTTGAGGGTAGTAGCAGGGCTGCCATCGGTAGGCGTGTAGACCAGCTGCAGCTTACCAGGACCAGGGGCGACGAAATCTGTCGAGCGATACTACTGTATGTTAGCAAGCACGCATCTCTCTCCAGAGTGCAGTGCTCACCTGGTCACCAAAGGCATGACGACCGATGCATATCGGCTTAACCCATCCAGGAATAGGTCGTGGAATGCGTTCGAGGATGATTGGTTCACGGAAGACTGTTCCCCCGAGAATATTACGAATCTAAACCAGTTTGAAGTTGATTAAGTTGAAAATCTCTTGCAGAATGGATCATCGTCACGTACAGTTCCATTGGGGCTCTTCCACATTTCTTTCAGTTTGAACTCTTCGACACGAGCTTCATCTGGCGTTATAGTAGCACATTTGATGCCAACGCTGTACTTTTGGATGGCCTCAGCGGCTTCGATCGTGACTTTGTCATTTGTCTAGAAACAACAGGTCAGAACCTCGTTCATCTGAACTCGTTAAGGCCAACGAACGTACTTCATCACGATATTCAAGACCAAGATCGAAATATTTGATATCCAATTGGAGGTAAGGTAGAATTAACTAGTTTGGAGGGGTAAGATAACCTTCAAAGAACCACTAGAGAAGCAAACCTACCTCTTCCCTGATCTTCTTCCAGATAATCCTGGTCATCTCATCGCCGTCTAGCTCGACGACGGGGTTCGTAACAGCAATCTTCTCGAATCCTGCGGGTAACGACATCTTTGTTCAGCACCAAACCAAGTGACGTCGAGGTAGAAGAAGTAGAGTGGAAAGTAAAGTAAAAGGTAGGAGTGCTGCGATGGGGGTGCAGGGTGTCCTCTCGCCATGCATCTTTTTATGATTATGAATGACCTGA